>OZ038450.1:33125196-33220290 GCA_964036195.1 Sphaerolaimus hirsutus | reverse complement strand
AGGTGTTTATTTTTAACAACAATTCATTTTCCTGAAATTCCCAATGATTTCAAAAAGGTTACAACAATGAATGTGAAAATGATGTGGGAATGAATCAAGACATTCCTAACAGAAGGCAATCAGAATGCAATTGATGATTTTTGAAAGAAACATACAGGAATAAAGTCTATTTTAAACTCGCAGCAAAATGAACAATGTCTCTATATCAAGATTGGGCTGTAATATCATCATTTTTCTGTGCATTTGCATGGAGATACACAGCCAGCAGAGATTCAACTCGATGCAGAGCAACACAAATGTTAAACCCACGATGACCAGAGTGTCCACAAAACGAATTTGTCCAAGAACTGCCCCTATTCACTACTTTCGCAGGTCTTTAATCATTTGATATGTGCATTCACTTTTAATTCAGTCTCATAGGTACCGTATTTCCTCGAAATACCCCCAGGGGTTTTATTTTTTCAGAGTGAAAATTTTGAGAGGAAAACATGAAAAATGCAACAATAACCACCATTTATAAGTTTTTACAGCCTTATATAAGGATCTAGATGGTATAAACGATGTTCTAACGTAACACAGTAAGTGTTTTGAACGTCTGTTATGCATTTCCCGGACCACAAATTCATAGTGCCCATTTTGAGGGGGTATTTCGAGGGGGGGGGGGTATTTCGAGGAAATACGGTATTTGTTTCTTCGGCAAAACACCAATAAAAAGCAACCCTTATGTTTACTCACATAAATATAGTGAAGGAGCACTGAAGCCATTCAAGTATTCCGGAGGGTGCTGCACCATGATGCCATATGCTTGGCACACTTTTTTCTGGCACTTTTCCATCACTTCACTACACACATACTGTAAATCCTGGTATCACCCCCCCCCCCCTGAGTAACTCATATGATATTTAGTCAAGTGGGAAAACATTGACTCCTCCCAAATGAATCCTCCTTCTCTTTATTGGATGTTAAAATACATGTACATTCATATGTCATTTTTGTGTAAAATTAATCCTTAACCAAACTTTGTTAGTAACCAAACCAAATTAATTTTAATTAAATTCCGATAATTCATAAATACAGAAAGTCCATGGAAATATTGCAACGAAGAATTGGTAAACAGAACTTCGTTCGCTGCAGACGGATCGCATATTCACGGTAAGCCAGACATGAAGAAATCTTTTTAAATAATGCAGGTGAAGCTTAATCAGTAAGTCCAAAAATGTACTGTAATATAAAAGTAGGAGTTGATAAATGAATAACAGCATTTTACATAAAAAACTTTTTCTGGTTGCAAAGCTGTTGTTTTCTCCAAAAAATTACGGACGTTCTGCAGAGAGACAGATACTGTCCTGAGCTGTGATACTTATCCATAAAAAATGCCCGTGTCTGAAAGTGTAGAGTACTGGAAAAGCAGGGCGTAGGTCGGCACAGAACCGTGCTAGTGGAGCCTGCAAAGCGGGTGCGGTGGCGCAGACTGCCCGGGTGCACGGAGCGTCTGCGCCGCCAGCGGAGACCGTGCCGCTCGCAGAGGAGGGCCGCGCAGGTGGTGCCACCCACGTCGTACTCGGGCCCGCGGCACTCAGCCAAGCAGCACAGCCTCGACAGACTCCTGTCCAGATACACGCAGCACCTGCGTTAGTCCCCGTTGGCTGCACACAAATGGGTCCTTTTAAGAAATATTATGTAATAATTAGATACTATCTTAGAAAATTATTTAAATGGAAAATAATAAAGAATATTTGAAAAGTGTTGAGAAAATAGAATAAAATACAAAAGGGGGCCGGTCCCTGCAAACAAAAGTCAATAATTGGTGTATGGGTTGTTTGCATGTTAATTAAGTGAATTATCACCAAATTTGCATGCACAAAATTTCTGCTAGACAGTTACACTCACTGATGCATATTCTTTGGGGGGTGTATAATTTTTTTAAGATTTGTCTCAATTTTGGCATGTGTGTACTCCTTCGTTTAGTGAGTACGCATGTGAAATTTCAGCTCAGAGCTGTTAGTGATTCTTATTTTTTACGCTTTTATTTTTTTGCTCACTGTATTTTTGTATACTGAACGAAATCCCACTGGGGACCGGTCCCCAGTGGCAATAGAAATGGCCCTTACAGGGGCCAAACGTCCCCTGTGAAAATTTTTTTTCTTCAGTATATACAGGGTTTTTTTAGTGTCCCCAACAGGGGATGAAAAATTTGTTCCCTGTCTTTGTCAATTCCCTGACAAAAATTCTTTGTTTATTTCTATTCTATTGCCATCTCTATTGCCACTGGGGACCGGTCCGCGGTGTGATTTCGTTCACTATACAAAAATACAGTGAACAACAAAAATAAAAGCATAAAAAATAAGAACCGCTAACCGCTCTGAGCTGAAATTTGGTATGCGTACTCACTAAACAAATCAGTACACACATGACAAAATTGAGACAAATTATTATATAGAAAAAATTATACACCCCCCCCCCAAAGAATATGCATCAGCGTGTGTAACCATCTTGCAGAAATTTTGTACATGCAAATTTGGTGATAATTCACCTAATTAACATGCAAACAACCCATACACACCAATTTTTGACTTTTGAAAAATTTTATTTTTTGCCGGGGACCGGTCCCCGACGGGGCCGCTGTAACTAGCCATGAAACTGGACTCTTCAAATACGGCAAGTGCATATAGATTGAGCGATTGTTTTTTTTTGGGGGGGGGGATTGAGGGGCTAGCAGGCTACAATGAGTGTTTGTGTGCAGGGCTGCCCTACGGAATCGACTGCGACTCGTCCGAGTTCACGCCGCACCGCTGCTTCGCATTCATCAAGACCATCTATTCACCTGAAGGAAAAATCGACAAAAGCCTCTACCCAAGCCCAACGCACATGGTTCAAATCAGCGCACGCACTAACACACGCACACTTACCGTAATTCCTCGATAAGCCCCCAGCGGAGTTAATTAATTTCCCCAGCAAAACTTGAGGGGGGTTTACGCTAGTGGGGTGAGGTATTCAAGCGGGTTATTACCGTATTTCCTCGAAATACCCCTAGGTGTTTTTGAGCTGAGAAAAAAATACCCCCCCCCTTGAAATACCCCCATCTGAAATGATGTAAATACATCATGTATGCAATGTACAGGGTGCGGCAATTTACACCTACACTCTAGATTTGGAATAACTTGTCACTGGGTGGTCAGATTTACGTCAAATTTTACGTCAACATTAACAACTAAATAGGAAATGATCCCTAAACAAAATCGCTGCGATAGCTCCACTCGTTCTCAAGTTATTACAAGTTGTAATGCAAACACCAATAATTGTCGCTTTACTACCACCTCATTGGCAGGGTGTTGCTCGACTTCCCCACTCGGTTGCAGTTGGCTATTAATAAGAGTTCTGGTTACATTGAGTGATCATTTCTTGCATTTTGGGAGTCGGTGCACATCACTCCTTATTCATGAGAAAAATTTTGCACTGGCTATTTTGCATTTTTATCGCTCCATGCTTATCATCACGAGGTGTTTGTATACTCCGGTTACTTTACACCCTGCACGCGTGGTTCCCGCTGGAAGTGTGCCAACGATGGTTAACGCGTCCGAGTTTCATAAAAAGATGAAAAAATTGATTGTTGTTATAATGTTATTCATTAACATATTCATTTCGATGAATTTTTTTCATATTTTTACGGAAATCGCATGATTTAATAATCATTGGCACGCTTCCAACACGAGACATAAATCAGTGCGAGGGCAGAGTATAGTGACAATTACGCATTTGCGCATTTGCATAAATAACCTGAGAACGAGTGGAGCTATCGCAGCCATATCTTCAGGGATCCTGTCCCATTTAGTTGTTAACGTATACATACTTGGCGAATTTGGCATTAATCCGAAACACCCAGTGTAAAGTTTTTCAAAATCCGCACCCTGTACATGCCGCTTGACGATTATTGCCACACCCTGTACATGATGTATTTATTGATGCCATTGCCAATTTGCATCCCAGATACACCTCCAATGGAACGGCAGGTAGAAATTATGTTGGGAGTGTGCCAAAACACACAACAACAAAAATGGATGGTGAGAACGTTCAAAGCATTCAAATGGGTGTTAAATTGCAAATTGATACTCTGATATCAAAATATTGCTCAAATTTCATAAAAAATAAGTCAATGTTGAAATGAGAAATCTGTCAAAAAAATGGTGAAAAAATAGAACAGCAGCCTCCAATAGAACGGCGCCTGCAATAGAAAGGCAGCCTCCAATAGAGTGGCACCTCCAATAGAATGGCAGGTAAAAAAGTTGATGAAAAAATACAACGGCGCTGTTCCATTAGGAGAAATATCGTATGCGCTAATATGTGTATAATACAGATGTACGTTTATATACCCGATGATATGTCCCAATATATCCTATTTTCTCACCTTTATTACTGGTTTTGAGTATGAAAAAGCATACTCTTTACTAGTGATGGAAAAAGCGCCAGGACTTCGGCGCCAAGCGCCAAAAGCGCCATGGCGCTTTTCCGAACCCCAGCGCCGAGCGCCAATGGCGCCAAGCGCCAAAAGCGCCATGGCGCTTTTCTAGACTACGGCGCCAAGCGCCAATGGCGCCAGAGGATGTTGGCGCCAAGCGCCAATAGCGCCAGCGCCAAAAAAATTTTTGCCTCTCATGTATGCAGCCATGCTAATGCACTGCTATTAATTTGTTTTTGGCGCAATATATAAGTCAACTCCAGTCACCTTTGTTATTTTTGTCTTGATATTTTACAGGTGGGTGTTTTGGCCAACTATAGTAAACCATCTGTAAAAAGTGCTAAGATTTTTACGTGTTTTTAAAATTACTTTTGGAATTAAGTAGTTTTCCCCTAAAACAATTTTCAAATTTTCAAATGAAGTTTTCAATTTTTTGGAATACTTTCGATTTTGCTACTAGGATATTGCAGTTTCGAGTTTTGCTAGTCACTTTTGAACACAGGATCTTGAGGTTTCAAATTTTGGATTGCCATTGTTGGAATGGCTTCAGAAAGTGATTCCACACCCTGTAAAATCAAGTGTCAGATGTCAAGAAGTAAATGTGATGTAAAATGTCAATCAAAATAAAAAAGAACTTATTTTGATTGAACTTTTGACATTTCACATGACACTTAACAAAGTTGTATTTACGAAATTTTGGATGATGTTTATTACTTAACTTTACACTTTACAGGGTCCTATGACCCTGCTTTAACCAAACTGCAAGGAACGAGCTCAGTATAGTGATTGAGCTAAAACCTATGTGAAAAGTGTTACCAGTCCGATGAATAGTCACATAAACAGTTACATAATTTGGATTAGATGGGACAAGTGTTGAATACCCATGCAATCACAGGGACATTGTTAACAAAGTAATCAAGAATATGGTATGTTGATCTTGGAATACACTTACAGTAGCACATATACTTATGTAAATTAAATTTAACAGGTCTTTCTGCATAAAATAATAATGAATTTTTAGTACTTCTTGGCGCTTTTTTGGCGCTTTTTAAAACACTAGCGCCAAGCGCCAATGGCGCCACGGCGTCATAGCGCCAAGCGCCAAAAGCGCCATGGCGCTTTTCCAAACCCCAGCGCCAAGCGCCAATGGCGCCACAGCAAAAAGGCGCCAAGCGCCAAAAGCGCCATGGCGCTTTTGGCGCTTGGCGCTATGATTTCGTGGCGCCATTGGCGCTTGGCGCTAGCGTTTTATAAAGCGCCAAAAAAGCGCCAAGTAGTACAAAAAATAATCATTTTTCTTATGTAAACAGACCTTGCCTGCATGAGTTACATAAGTAAATGTGTAGTGTGTTACAGGAAGAACAAACCCTCTACTTGCTTATTTTGTAAACCATGTCCATGCTATTGCAATGATATTCAAAACTTTCACCAAAAAATGCGCATACACGCACTAGTTTTCAACGACATTTTATGTCAACTGGTTCTCATCCCAATTCAAGGCTTGATGACGAGCCGACGAACAGCGTTCAAATGCATAGTGTTGCATTATATTGCAAATGAAGTTGTATTGTTGTTGTGGTATGAAGTACCGGCATGAAGTACCTACCGCATTTCCTCGAAATACACCCAGGGGGTTTATTTTTCAGGGTGCAAATTTTGAGGGGAGTTTCGAGGGGGGCTTATTCCGGGGGAATTTTTATGAATTGTCGTAGTAAAGTATAGTTTTTTTGTACCCAAAACGTAAGTTATTGACCAAATAGGATATATTTTGGTCATATTATAATAGATCGTTCCATAAACAAGGCCATGTATAGCTGCGATGTAAATTCGCAGCTATAAATGTATCATGTTCATTGGATACATGATTTACCTTATTCCAGACGGGGTGTATTTCGAGTGGGGGGGGGGTTAAATTGAAGGGGGGTATTTCAAGGAAATATGGTATATGTGTATACAACACTGGATAGTGTTACTAGTCAGCAAGCATTAAATTGGGATGGGAACCTGTTGACAAACAAATAGATAGCACTGCATTTGCATCGCTGCATATTATGCAGCAAATATTTTTGGCGCTGGCGCTATTGGCGCTTGGCGCCATCATCCCCTGGCGCAATTGGCGCTTGGCGCCATGGTCTAGAAAAGCGCCATGGCGCTTTTGGCGCTTGGCGCTATTTTGCTGTGGCGCCATTGGCGCTTGGCGCTCGCATGCCAAAAGCGCCATGGCGCTTTTGGCGCTTGGCGCCAAAAGTCTGGCGCTTTTTACATCACTACTCATGTGTGAGTAAAATAAAAATACTTTACGTTTACGTTTACTTTTAAAAAAGTTCAGAACTTTAAACAACTCTGCATCACTCGTGATCGTGAACGCGCCAACGCGATACTTAGCAGTGAGCACGCTCTTCCACAAGACAAAAATCTTTCATAATCTAAAAGGCCAAGTTGCTTACGGCGTACAAGCAATGTGTTTTATCCTGAAATGTTAATACCTATTCTGTTTTAGAACAATTTCGGTTTTTTCAACGATCACGTCATAATTAGGGTGTCAAAAAATTGTATAGAAAACATAAAGGAATATTTTTCCACTGACCGGAAAATGAAATGCCGTAAAACTGAAAATCAAAAGCAAAAATTTGCACAGAAACAGAAAAAAAATCGCCGGAAATGAAAAGCAGGTGAATGCGTTTGTTCGCAGACCGTTTCAACAACTTCTGGCCGTACCACACGTGCATCAACGCCAACTACGGCCGCGTGGCCACCATGTCCAGTCTGGCGCTGGTGAACTGGCTCGATATGATCCAGCTAGTGCAGGTGCCACTCCCAGACCCTGCCAAAATGCCCTGCAAAATGTCCAATGTCATACAAATTGTAAAAGTCATGTAAAATACGCCGGAAAATGTAAAATGTCATGTTAAGAGTCAAAAGACGTGTAAAATCAGACTTGTTAAAATGCTGGTATTTTTGGAAAACGGAAAGATAAACGTAAATACATTTTCACATTTTGGAGCATAAATACTAAAACGTAAGGTATTTTTGAAATACCTGGGAATACGTAAAAAAAACATAAACGTCAAGGTTTTTGTATGAACTGTCACTATCAGAGAATATAAAAACAATGTTTTACAACATTATAGATGTTCCTATGATCTCTATCAACATTATCAACATTATCTGCTTAGGTATACTCGGCGGACCGCAAAGTAAGCGCCCAAAATTATTTATGTCTTGGTCGATAACGCGCGAGCTGGATACTTATGTATGCACTTTCACAAAAAGAAAAATATAGTTGAAAAGAAAAAGGCGGAGTCGCGTACAAACAGGGAATGTTTTTTCCCATCATGTTTGTTTCTTATTTTTTGCTGGATTTTTATTTTATTAAAGATGGAGTGTTTCCTTCAGAAAAATCCATAGCATGCGGTCCGCCGAGTATACCTAACATTATCATTTATATAGAATGATGGAATCGGGATATTGAATTGGGATCGAAACCGGTTGACATTTGGCGTCATTGTCAACTAGTGAGCGTGGGGTCAGAAGGTGCCAATAGTAGATAACGAAAAAAATTGTAAGTGAGAAGTAATGGCAAGTTGAATGGACAGTAAAAAGTGAAAGAAAAGTAAATTTTTAAGTGAGAAGTGAAATGGCAAATTAAAAGACAAATGGCAGGTCACAAAAAAACACGAACAACTTTTGACTTGCATTCCACTTCTCACTCATAAATTTATTTCTCACCTTCAAATTTTTTTTAGTTGTCTACTTGCATTGGTATTTGCAATCTACTTGCAATGGTCAAATGGTATTTTTTGAAAATGTAAACGTAAGTATAAATACCCGAATAACCGGGTATTTCGGGGAAACGTAAAGATGTTTTTGCAGCTATGTGTAAAATGCCATTAAAAACATGAAATATAAATAACGTTTGAATGATAAAAGTAAAAAATTCTACATCTTTATCACATTTTTCATGATTTCTGACACTTTGCATTTCACATTTTACAGGGCATTTCAGAGGGTCTGGGAGTGTCCCCTGATGATGTACGCACTTGATGACGACGTGCTCGAGAGGGTGCAATCGAACCGCAGCCTGACTGCGGCAGAGAGGTCAGGTGACCCCGCCACATCCTGTAGACTGCCCTGTGAAATGACTAATGTCATCCAATGTGTTCAAAGTCATGTAAATCATTATGAAAAATGTCAAACATTCACTAAACATTAAAAAATAGGTATTGTCATTTTTGTAGACATTTGACATTTGACAGGGCCTTTTCCAGGGTCTGGGAGTGGCCCCTGGTCTGTGCGTATTTGTTGATGGCTGGGGCGAATTGGATAACAATGCAGATTGGAATAAATGGAAGTCCCATTATGCCCCCCACTTGACCGAGGAGCAACTCAGAGAACATGAAAGATTTACAATGCCCCGCTCTGTTTGGGCAGAAGGCAAGTCCAGCTTCCATTGCATACTTTCAGTAAATTATATCTTATCATGAGCAGAGACATACCCGTTAATAAAGATCGTCCCACTGAAGTTCGGCAGGCAATTTTAAATTTCACTTCCTTCCATTGCCCTATTTCCGACTGTGGGGGGAATAGAGAGCTGAAATTGTGGTATTTGTGCGTAGCATTCCATTCTACTCCGCATGAATGGGGACTGCAGCAGCGTACTACAGGGTGGGTCACCACACCATATACAAGTAACGCTTTGGGCTACCGTATTTCCTCGAAATACCCCCAGGGTGTTTTTTTTCAGAGTGGAAATTTTGACGGGGGTATTTCGAGGGGGGCTTATTCAAGGGAGGTTATTATTTCGCCAGAAATTTTCGAGACGGATCGTAGTAAAGGATGCCCTATTTCATACCCCAAACTGGTAATAAATGCAGCGAACGAGGTTATACTTGGACGTATCAACGTGCATCGCTACACGAACTAGTCTGTGTACCAGCGACTTGGTGTCATGAATTTTCACTCAACTACTTTTTACTCAACCAATTTCCAATCTGGCACTATGCCAAGTTTTACTGGTCTCACACTTTTCACGCTTTGATTGAGCTTCAAAGTAAGGCAATAAAAAATCGACTACAAATTGAAATGCAACCGCACAATGGTGAATCCACGGGGATGGATTCACAGGTGTACGTCACGTCAACTTAGTTAGTTAATTAGCGAATGGCATATATATCAATGCAATAGATTAGTTGGGTGTCTAATTTACACCAGGGGGTCTGAAATTTATAGAAGAAATTTTATTTTAGACAAAATTTTTAGACTCCGAAATCACACATCACGAAGATATAGCATTGGAAACAACTTCAAGAGCGAGTTCAAAACCAGCGGAACAGACTTCGAAAAAACAAAACTTCCGAAAAACTGAATCCCCTACTCCAAAAGTCCGGTAGGCTTTTATACGCATCAACATCATACACATCAACATAAGTCCAGACTCCGCTTGCACACACCACGAGCCAATGACCCACAAACGACTTAATAGCCAAACGGAATTTCAATTCAGGCATACCAAAAATTATTCATGGCGTCACGGATATGTTGATCAGAACACACAAAGAATTCACACAGAATGAGCGCGAGAAAATGGAGTGAAATGGAAAAACTATAGAAACTGACTTTAGCGCGAAAAAATTGGCGCGCGATTCAAAACTATTCGGCGAACTCAACGGAAATACCAAATCCACCACCACGCACAGGGAAACACACGGCGATAATAGATGCAAATAAACCAGCAAACAATAAACCCATCAGCAAAAAGAGCATGTAATAAACGAACACAACGTTGACATCCAAATCTTAAGAAGCACACATATTATTTATGCACAATGACAAAATGTCATAAGTGTAGTCCATAATAAAATTATGATACCGGTAAGGCGATTGAAATTCTATCCACACTGACTGTCAAGGAAAATTTAGAACACTACGGTACTTTATAAAGAAAACTAGTGGAAATTCCACTTAACTGATAAACTGTAAAATGAATAGAATCACCTTTTCCACTATCAAGATACTTACAAATATCTGAAATGAGCGGCATTATTATTTCAACTCTTTGTTCACAAAGATCGGCCACAAAATTTGCATAAAAATTTCTACATATCCAAATGTTTCTCCAAATTTCTACATATCCAACCTATCAGTTTAAGGAAAAGAAAATACGCATTTTAGAACGAACTGGGATTAGGTAAATAAAAGTAGAATAAAACTAGCGATGTTGCCAAAACAAAATAAAAATGAAAAAATTGAGTTTTTCCTATTTTCTACAACAAAAACCTTTGGAAATGAAAATTTTAAACCAGGGCATAGATATGGAATTGGTATAACTCAAAACACAAATGATTGGCAACTTATCAACTTAAACTTTTTATCAAGCAAAGCAAATGTCCAGATCGCATTTTTTAATAAAACAACCACAATTAAAAATTAAGTGAAACCATTGCCACATGCCAAAATGTAACAGCCACTAACGACCCAAGACACATTTTTTAAAACCACTCTTGCTGCTACCACTCATCTGCTACCAGCTAAGGCAACTTAACCATGACTGTCAATCCCATGCGCACTGCACAAAACCACACCTTCAAAATGACTGAACTTTCAATAAGAAAAATGAGTACACTTGTCACTGTATGGGTGCATGTTTCAATGAGATTGGCGGACTGGGCTGCTCTCACAGCAAACCAAGGGAGTAGGCATTTAAACATGGGGTCATGTCTAACTTAATTCTTTTAATTGCCTCTCATCTCAACGCTAATCATCACCGCACCAACTATATTTCAGTGTACTCGGTAAAATCGCAATGGAATCAATTTTGTCCCTTCAAATGGCACACTGGTGGTTTACACTAGCAAAAGTTTCATGATCATAACTTTAAGCAGCATTGAGCTAGAGCACCATGAAAGTAGCACCATGAAAGCAGCATCAGTACAAAATGACTGAAAGTGTAACCCCACAGTTTTGCAGTGGGTGGAGCTAGAGGGGTAAAATTTTAGGTCAAAACTCAAAATACCTGATATCTTAACCTGTCAAAATTTTATGGCAGTAGCTTACCCCTAGTGCAAATGGCGAGCACTGCCCGGGTAGGGTGTCAAATTTCCGTTTCCGTTTTCCATTTCCGCCTTTCCGCAGGAAAATTTTTTACTTTTCCATTTTCCATTTTCCGGCAGCTGAAATTTTTTACCGTTCCGTTTTCCGTTTTCCAGCAGCTGAAAATTTTTACCGTTCCGTTTTCCGTTTTCCAGCAGCTGAAAATTTTTTACCTTTCCTTTTTCCATTTTCCGGCAGCTGAAATTTTTTTACCTTTCCGTTTCCATTTTTCCGGCCCATTTTCCCGTTTTCTGGCTGAAAATTTTTTTACCTTTCCGTTTCCATTTTTCCAGGCCATTTTTCCATTTTCTGGCTTGATTTTCAGTTTTCTGGCATTTATCCATTATTTTTTCCAATCTGTATTTATCTTTTTCCACTATGGTGTATTTTCTACCAGGTTCTTGTGTCATTCATAATTTTTATCTGTATCCAAATCTGTATTGGACATGCTCACAAAGACATGAAGAGAGAGACATGCTCACAAAACTTGGAGTCAACATGTTTGCTGCAGATGGCTTGATTCTGCTTGGAAATCCCAACTACCTGGCCAGTCTGTGCAACATCACCACACAAACTGATTTGGCTGATTTGTCAACCTGTGACATCAAGTTATGACCACCCGCCTATTGATTTGGGAAGACTGCTGATTCTGCAGATGTTGCCGAATGGTCAAGCCCTCATGCAACACATCAAGGAAAGTGCAGCAGAAGTCCAAGTTGATGGATGTTGGATAAAAGACCTGCTGTCAATGCAAGATGTGAAATTTGTTCATTTGATTGAGGAAACTTTTGTGTATAAGCTTTTCTGTTTTCCCATGCAAACATTGTTCAATTGGTTTTTGTAACTTCAGATACGTGAAACTTGTAAACTGTGTTGTATCTCTTACCTTTTTATGATTATCTGAGGTTATATGATCCGGTTACCCCCTGAGGAGTTGAGTAGTCGTGTAGATGGGGTTATTACCAAACCCACAATTGTTATGTTTCAAGTGCACACCACCTGTGACCTTTTGTGATGCATGTTCAGTTCAGCACTGTGCAATACCCTTGCTCTCCCAACTGTGTCTTGGGCTTGTGGGCCCCGTGTCGACCCACATCTACTCCAACTTTATTGTTGTTGTAGTGTATTTTTGCTACCTTTTGTTGATTTTTTGTTGGTTCAGTTAAGCTTGAACTACAAGTGAAGTTACTGGCATGATCCATAGTTGCAGAATGTACAGCTACCACAATCAAAGCCAAACAGGCAAACCTGCATGCAAATTTGTCCATTTCCGTGCAAATTTCACTTTATTTTTTCCGTTTCCATGAAAATTTTGCTTTCTGTTTTCCGTTTTCCTGCATTTCATTTTTCCATTTTCCGCCTGATAATTTTTTTTACCTTTTCGTTTTCCGCTGAGTGAAATTTTTTTACCTTTCCGTTTTCCGGCAGAAATTTTTTTTTACCTTTCCGTTTTCCGTTTTCCATATAGTGAAAATTTGTTACCTTTCCGTTTTCCGTTCTCCATAAAAAAATTTTTTGACACCTTATGCCCGGGGACTTTTCAGCCGGACTGAGTACTAGATTTACAGATGAAAACTAAAAAAATTATTCAGTGGACCCCCACCGATGGCTCGATGGCTGCCTGGGGGCCCCCCGTGGGGTGCATGTAGGCGCCTCTCGCGCGCACCCCAAACTCACCCCCCAACCCTCCCTTGCATTTGGGCCAAATTATAGACATGCAAAAATTTAAAAGTAAAAGTACCTTATTACCTCGAATTATCCCCCCCCCCCTTGAATTAACCCCCCCCCCCTCGAAATACCCCCCCTAAAATTCGGCTGAGGAAATAATAAACCCCCCCCCTCAAAATACCCCCCTAACATTGAGTGTAAAGAGAACGTACATGACAAATACTGCAGTTTGTGATCTGTACAATGCAGAACACACGGTAAAACTGAACATTGAGTGACGTTAGGGAAGGGTTTATGTGTATATACAGTTATATATACGTATAAAGACATATACATCTATGTAATTGTTCGATTTTTCTACGTCCGAGTATGGGGAATTTCCGAAAATTTCTGGCGAAATAATAACCCCCCCCCCTCGAATAACCCCCCCCCCCCCCCTCGAATTATCCCCCCTCAAATTTTGCTGGCGAAATAATAAACCCCCTGGGGGTATTTCGAGGTAATACGGTAAATACGTTTAACAACTATCGTGTGTACAGTGTGATCTCGTGCAGGCGAGCCGATAGCGACGGCGGACCACCGGTGCGCCTGCTACGACATGCAGACGAAGAAGCTGCTCTCCACCACCTGCACGCACTGGCAGTGGGTCCTCTGCGAGTACGCTCGCGGTCAGTTGCCTCTGCCATCCATACAATGCTAATACTACTTGCATTTTTGATTCACTCACTTTCACAATGTTTTTGAATCTTTTGTCAAAAATCCATTGTTTTCCATTGTGAAAAATTCAACATTCAAAGAATTTATCAAATTTCATGTTATTTTTTAACACTGTACATTACTTTCACAGATGGTGAATTTCACACATAGATAGGCGATCTATCAGCTGTGGAGCAGAGTTGTTGAAATACCGGTATTTTTGGAAAGTGTAAGTGTAAGCGTAAATACACGTTTCAAATTATGAGTATGGATACCAAAAGTGTAAGGTATTTTAAAAATACCTAGGAGAGTGTAAAAAAAGTGTAAGTGTAAATTTTTTTAAAGAAAAAGCTCTCACTGTTGAGCATTAGAACACACCACTGTTTTCACCTTTAGATCAATTTATTTATCATTTTCATGCATTATTTCACATTTTACTGCCTTTTATGAAACATTTCAGACTGTAACAACTAACAAATGCGGTAGTGGTATGAAGTTCCCTAATAATGGCACTTTTTCAGTGTTGATATTTTACTGATTAAGCTATGCGATACACACTGTTAATATGCAAGAATGTACATGCCGCAAATGTCAATGCAAAAGCCAGTTGACTTTGTGTCCAGCTGGTGAATTTCCATTGATCTTGTCCTTTTTACAAAAGTATGATGAAACTGTAGAATACCATGAGTACTGATCAAAAGCTAGTTTGTACATTTGCCATATTTTCTACATTCAATGCATGTGTGCACTGTGCAGTTATTTTTTGTACATGGCCCTATTTTATGCTTTCTCAAAAACAAAACGGCCATCTGTAAGAAAAAAATACACTTTCTGTACCCGGGTATTTTTCACAGGAAAGTGTAAAAAAAGTGTATGGGTATTTTATGAAAGTGTAAGTGTAAGTGTAAATATAAATACCCATTTACCTGTGTATTTCGGGTAAGTGTAAATACACTTTCGCAACTCTGCTGTGGGGTAAATACGGGTATACAGAGATTAAGTTGGAGCATTGGTAGTGTAAAAGCACGTTAAATATCTAGAGCGTGGCTATTCGCAGCGGTGCCGTTCGGCTGCATCCCGCTGGAGAGCGAGCCGGACCGGTGTCTGCGCATCCAGCGCACCCAGATCGCCAACTACGCGCTGACCGACGACGAGATGTCCACCAGCGACGAAGACTGGGCCGACCGCAGGAACTTCTACTGGCACGATGCCAACGAGTGGCAAGCCAGGCGCGTTTTCCATTCCAATACGTAAGCCTCTCCTTTGAAAGTTGAAAACTACAAATTGTCATTTCAAGTTTCATTTCCTATTCTTTGCCAGTGATGTCGCATCTTATGTCCGGGAACGCTTGCTATCGCAAAGTTCCAGATGTTGATAGTAAAAAGTGATGAGTGGATCCGCGATGAAACGTCGTAAAGTTTCTTCACGCTGATACTTCCCGACGATATACCAAACATTCTAGCGATTCCACACGCAGTTGTAGTAGGTTAAGTACGTTCTGTAGGCTACCTAAGGGTGCTGAGCAGAGTTGGAAAAAACGTATTTACGTTTACCCGAAATACCCGGTTATTTGGGTATTTATATTTACATTTACGTTTACATTTTCCAAAAATACCATTACCGTATTTCTCCGTTTATAACACCCAGGGGTTATACAAAATTGGAGCAATTTTCAGCAAACTTTTTAAAAACTTGTATAGCACCCGGGTGTTAGGTCAATGGGGGTGCTTTACATGGAATTAACATTCAACCAAACAATACAGCAAAAAATAGCATTAAAATTACTGTGTTCTCTCATTTTCTACATACAAACACCCCTACATATTGTTTTGGTTCCCAGCGCAGCTAATTCCATGGAAAAAATATGCGTGGTGCACGTGTTGTGCCACGGAATTACGATGAGTAGCGCCAAATACAGTATTCAAACCATTCAATTTGAGCCATTTTTTGAACATTTGTATAGCACCCCTGGGGTGCTATAAAACTATATAACACCTAGGGTGTCAAAAAAATTTTTTTACGGAAAACGGAAAACTAAAAGGTAAAAATTTTTCAGCTGCCGGAAAACGGAAAACGGAAAGGTAAAAAATTTTTTCCTGCGGAAAGGCAGAAACGGAAAACGGAAACGGAAATTTGACACCCTAATAACACCCCGGGTGTTATGCACGGGGGTGCTATAAACAGAGAAATATAGTACGTTTTAGCAGAATACAGGAGCCCTTTAACCTAATAAACTTAAGTACATGTCCAACTCGTTCCAATAACATTGGACATGTGCCAACTAACATTGGACTTGTGTCAATGATGTCAGTGGGACATAAGTCCCCCATCCGGACACTTTACGGAAAAATAAATGACATCATTGGCACATGTTGTTTACCTGGCACCATGCCAAGGAACGAGTTGGACATGTACTTAAGTTTATTAGGTTAAAGGGCTCCTGTATCCTGCTCGTTTTGTTACGTTTTCCTGACCGAAATACCCGGGTATTTGGGAACACGTAAAAATTCCGATATTGGGTAGTTTCTTAGTGGCCGTGCCCTCAGACAGAACTGCATATTTCCATGAATTCTCTACCGATTTTGATGGTTGACCAATTAAAATGGTCAGAATGATGTGGCGATACCTTTAGTCCCGCGATTAGAATGATTAGAAACAATACCTCAAATATTTTATACACTCCAATACATCAGCACTATTGTCCACTGACCGGAGTCAATGCCGCACATGAAAATGTAACTGTATTTTGTCATAAACTGATGAAAATTATGAACAAAATAATGAAAGAAATGTAATATTGATGATAAAAATTCAATGTCCATTTAGCCATGATGTGCTTTTGAAATTTGGTAAAAGGATCAATTTGGGATATGGAAACATTTGAGTGAGTTATTTATCAGACTTAATTTCAAAAAGGTTTATTTGTTGCTCCTATTTGATGTTTATTTCATTGTTGTTTGTGTTAGATTATCATTTGTTATAGTTGTCTGACTCGATGTTGTTTATTATGGATGAGCATGTAGTGCTAAAACATAAGGATATTGTATGGAAATCAGCAATTGATCCATATAAAGGTGAAATAATGGTATTTTTCAAAGCAAAATGGCAAATACTACACATACAAAATTTTTACATTACATTTTGTTACGTATTCCTTGGTATTTTAAAAATACCTTACGTTTTAGTATTTATACTTTAGATTTGGAAAAGGTATTTACGTTTACGTTTACATTTTCCAAAAAAAGCAGTGTTTGTACAACTCTGGTGCTGAGTAGGGCTCGAACTTGACTCGACTCGACTCACAACTCAAGGGTAAAACAGGGTACCGACTCGACTCGTCTGACTCGACCGGAAAAATATGGCCCAAACTCGAGACTGATTGAGTTAAAAATTTCAGTTGAGTACTAATTTATTGAGTTAAAAATTCACTTTTGCTTTAATTTTTTACTTCTCACTGTTAAATCGTTTTTACTCCACCTACAGAATTGACCATTTGATTTTATGGGGCTTGAACATTCAAAGATCCCGTATTTCCTTGAATTATACCTAGGGCTTGAACTCGACTCGACTTGACTTGTGACTCAAGGGTAAAACAGGACTCGACTCGACTCAAGGGTGAAACAGGACGAAAACCGACTCGACTCATCTGATTCGACTGAAAAAATATGCCCTAAACTTGAGAATTGAGGTTTTTGCACAACTCGACTCGAAATTTCAGCAACTTTCGAGTCAGGGTTTCCATTGAATAATGTCCTAAAATATCAATTTTGATATGAAATTTTAGACATATTTTTCAAAAATTTTGCGCGTGACCGCGCATTTCCACACCACATGCGTGATATATTGTGGATTGGCTTGGCATATGTATTGATTGGTGTTAAAACTCAAATTTCTTATTACCATACAATTCTACATAATGTGCATGTGCAGTTTAGCGCCAGATTTTGGTAAACTCATAAATCGGCTTTGATAAAATGCATTTGAGTTTACTGTAATGAGTTATTCTTAATCCCCATCAACTGCAGTTGACAGATACATCATTATGGTAAATTCAAATGCATTCAAAGCCAATTTATGAGTTTACCAAAATCTGGCAGTAAACTAGCGTGTGCAGCGCCACATGTGAAACACACACACACACTCCCTCAAATGCATTGCACAATGTTGGCACTGATCCAAAAAAATGTTGTAAAAGATGTTGATTTTCCATCCCTAGGCCGATTTTATTTTTGCAACTTTATTTGTAGCAACATGAGTGATAAAAAGTACTATTTTTGCTTTATCTTGATATTAAAATGAACTGTTGGCATTTAGACTTCATTAAGTGTGTGTGAAAACATTGGTAGAGAAACAAGTATCAAAATTACTGCAAGGGTCATACCAAAAAGTAATGCATCCAACTTGACTCGAGACTGGAGATTTTTGCCTGACTCGACTTAACTTTTCACTGGCTCGCACGTCTCGACTCGCCGACTCGACTGGAAAAAATTTGGGGTTGCAACTCGAACTCAACTGGAAAAAATAGTTTCGGGCCCTAGTGCTGAGCACTGATGAGACAATAGCACCCGCCCCAAAATCAACCTGTGTCTGTTCGAAAGTGTCGAAACAGGGTTTTCTGTCTGGAGGTGCTTGGGAGTGCACAACGTGATTCTTCCAGACAGCTTTTGGACATTTATTTACTTTGGCTCCTCTACAGTTTGAAGTATTTAGATATTTTACCATCGTAAACTGGTGGAAAATATAAATGAGAAAATCACTTAATTGTATTTTACTAATCCCACGTGCAAGCTGTTAGGCTTTCATTATGTGTGAGGGTGCCCCCAAGTATTTACTATATATACCCTAGGGGGCACCGCCCTCAGGCCACCCTTGGTGCAGAAAAAAATTTTTTCACATTTTTTCTGGAAAATATAAATGAGAATTCCATACAAATTTTTGTTCCTGATGAAATTTTAATTTTTAATAATTTTGATTCTGGGCATTTGAGCCCAAAAAGTTTTTTTAACATTGGTAGATTCACAGTATGTACAACTTTTCCACCCCCTCAGAACCCCCAGAATCCCCACACAATGATGGCATTGTTGATCAAACTGAATCAATTTTTTTTGGACAAAATCATTGGTTTTACAAAGTGGATAATCCCCTATCCCAAGCTATTCATAGAGCACATGGGGGCCAGAATTGGCTTGTTCGGTGTCAGGGGCAACATATGGCTGCTCCTGGGCCCCGTTTTTGCACTCAAATATTTCTTATAACAAATGATAAAAATGGCCCTGTGTAAAGAGGGCACTTGGGTGACAGCGTGTCCGACGCCTTCAATGTCGCCATACAAATCACAAAATAATTGTGCCCATTTAATGTGGGCACCAATTATCTGTAAAAAATCTATGGGGGCCAATGGGCAATGTGCCATGTAAATATCTAGTTTGAATGGGCCAGACAAAAAACAGTGTCATGTCCAGAAAGTTGAAAATCATGGTTTTTCAATAACAATCGCAATTTGGATGATCAAAAAGTTCAAAATAATTGTTGAGCTGGCTTCATAGCACATGTCTGCATATTGGGGGCCATTTTTATGTGGGGGTAGTGGAATGGGGGTCAAAATATACCCACAAATGACCAGCGGGTCAAAATATAGCTTTTGGCAAGCCACAAGGAACTTTTATTTTTTGAAAAAGCACCAACACAAGCGTATTCATTACTTATGTTGTCAGCACACCAAATAATGGCTGCACACTTAACCGCAGCTATATTTTGTGTGTTTTTTTTTTAAATTCTCATTTATATTTTCTGGGAAAAAATTGGCAAAAAACCTTCATCAATCTGTAACAGCAGAACAGGGGGGTGCCATGGGGTGCCACTTGGCATTTATGTAGACAAATGTAGTGGGCACCCCCACAACAAATGGCAGCCATATTGGGCTGCACGTTTCCCTGTGAGATTGTTGTGAAAAATGAGGTACCTGATTTCTCATTTATATGTTCCACCAGTTTATTTACCCTTTTATTCAACAACAACAGAACCTCATTTTCAACATAATGCAGCACTATGCATTTGAACGTCGCTTGTCGGCTCGTGAGCATGATTTGAATTGGGATGGGATGGGAACCATAACCATATTTGGGATTTTTTTAATATCCTTGCAATTGCATAGACATGGTTTACAAAATAAGCAAGTGGAGGGTTTGTTCTTCCTGGATTACACATACAGTAACACATTTAATTGTGAAAATTTTGCACACAAGGTCTTTTTATTATACATAAAATAATGACCTATTTTTTTAATTCCTTCGTGCTTTTTTGGCGCTTTTTAATGGCGCCACGGCATCATAGCGCCAAGCGCGAAAAGCTCCATGGCGCTTTTCCATAGCACAGTGCCAAGCGCCAATGGCGCCACAGCAAAAAGGCGCCAAGCGCCAAAAGCGCCATGGCGCTTTTTGCTTTGGCGCTAGCGCCATGGCACTTTTACATCACTATTCGGAACTATGATTTAGGGTTGTTGTCACATTTGGTTGTGTTTGAATTGATGCTCTGATAGTAAACTATTGTTAATTTTTAATATAAAATCGCAATGTTCAAATTAAAAATGTCTGAAAAATATTGGTGAAAAAAAAGAACAGCAGCCTCCAATAGAACGGCACCCTTAATAGTGTAGGTGGAAATATGGCTAGCTAATCATGCGTAAAAACGTAACGACAATTCTGTGCAGACACTCCGACGACTCGAGAACGACCATGTGCGACCGAATGACGACCCGCGGTGCACAGGGAAGTCACAGTGAACGTGCGGTTCGCTGTGCACTGCAAATCCGCCAACGAAGCCGCAGCCCCAGGACGGTACGCCCGAATGGACACTACTGCGGCCATGAATTTATTAATTGTTTCTTTTCCGTTAATTATTTAATTACTTCCCGTGTGACGCTAATTTTTCTTTTTTCATGTTTCATTAATTAAGCTAATTAAGTTAACCGCATTTTTGAGTTAATTAATTGAATACTTCCGTTTTCTTTTGCATTTCCCAAAATGTACTTTCGAACATGATAACTATTAGGCTTTTATCAAGTTTACATTTCTGGTTAAAAGGGTGCAGTGTCTGGGAATGATTAGAAAGGCTTTTTATGTTTCTAGTTAAGCTAACAGGTGTTGACTCTGTTAAATGCTTAGACGCCCCAATAGATAACATTCAGAAAATTCCCCGACCAAGTGCATTTTTATTTAGGACTAGGTAATGGGTGGAAAAGTGGCAAACGGCAATTATTGTCGGCATGCGACTGCAAGACACATGCAGAGCACAGTTTACAGTGAAGAGCACAGCAGTGCCAATTAATTATTCCCATCACCCAGGGTGATTGGTGAACTCGCAAGTGCTAGTGTTTTGTGGCGTGTGTTCAGGCCCGAAGTTTCCAACCCTTACCCGGCAATGCAATAACCTTGAACAACCCCCGCAAATGAGCGTTCTTTCTGTGGCCTTGGTCGGGCGTGCTATAAAAATATTTTTCACCTAAAGGGGCGCAGGTTGATAACACGTGTCACACCACCTGCGCTAGAATTTACCGTAACCTCTGAATAGAAACCCAGTTCCCGACACTCACCTACGAGATAAATTGCATTTTAATTACGTCATTGGTAATTACAGTTACTTTACGTTTGGTTTAATTCATTTTGTACTCGTTTTATTTAATTAGTTATTTTTCCCGCATTTAATTAATTTACTTGTGCCTCGTACGTTATGTTTACAGTTTTCCAGTGATCATTGATTTCGCCTTATTAATTCGCTCATTACGGTTAATTGTTGTGTCTTTGATTTAGTATTCGTTTCGCTTATGGTAGATTTTGGTGATTATAAAACGCGCTGATTTTACATTTTTTCACCCACTAGAGGCTATACGACTCACTTGAGCTATTGTGAAATTGACTCTGACTATATTGCTAAATAAAGTTCCCGTGAAACCAACTTGGTCCCCCTGAAGCATACTAACTGCTTGAATTTTAATCTGAATTTTATTAATTTTGGCTTTTTATTAATTACGGCTTTTTAACAATTAATCGAAGTAAACCGCCGGCAGCAGTTACGAAAAGGGATTGGTAAGTTGCCGTGTCCGTCCTCAGGAACTGTCAGGACCCCAAGGGGTACTGGCGCCGTTCCTGATTTGCGTGTAAAATCCCCGTACCATAAAAACAATTATTTATTTAATTACGCACGCAATTAGAAGCGCAAAGGGACCGGAATTTACAATTCTCTGCCGCGGTAAAATTCGACGAGTGGCGTATTTTTGTGGTAAAAACGGAAACTAGTAAAATTAGTAAAAACGTAAAATATCTGACAACTGGTAGCGTAGCGAGTGGTTTTTTAAGCAAGCCATAAAGTTTTCTGTCTGGGGCGCCTGATCAACGCCTCTACAAAAAACGGCTTCACGGATAACGAGTCACCCCAAAGGGAATTGAGATCGAGGGGGCCAGCAAGCTTACAAGGGGACACCATAGAACAAGTTTGGCACGCTGCGTTGGAGAAGCAAAAACAAGCACGAAGGCGCGCGCGACAACAGAAGGCTGGGCAAGAAGTGGACGCACAACTTGCTGCAGCTGAGAGTCAAGCAGGAGACAGTGAGTCGAACGATTCGGTTAACCCTGAAACAGAAGCGCCGGAAGCGCTAGAGGAGAGTGAAAGTCAACGCTGGTCTGGACAGACAGCCGAGGACACCCCGGTAATCAGGTTATCAACGGTTGAAGGTGCAGGGCCTGCGCCAGACAGTTTCAGTCAGTGGAAGACGCCAGCTGTACCGGCAGCGGCGCGGCAGCTAACGTCCAGCGCAGAAGCTGAAGAAGCGCCTGGGACAAGCAGACAAGCTGCAGGAAAGGAAGCAGGTAAGACAGGTAAGTGGTCTAAGCTTCGGAGGACATTGGGTTGGAGCGCGGGCAGCTCATCCATATCGCCTGGAGTGCGATCGGGTTCTGAAGTCGGTTCAGACGGATACGTTGGTGACAGCGAGCCTCTAGGGCAGCCGTCGATTCAACGTGATTATCCTTTGATTGCAGCTGAGCTTGGAGCTACTGCAGATCAATTTCCCGTGATTGAAAATACCGTAGAGGAATTGTTGGAGACAGCGGCGCAGAGTGGAGACACTTCCCCGGCGCTGCAGTTAAGCCCCCCGAAGAGCACTTCGACGCCGAGAGACGTGTCAGGCAACAGCAGTCGGAATTTATCGAGCGACCAGTCGAGATCGCAGAGCGCAACTGCAAAGGCTAGACGCCAGTTAATTAAGACCGAATTTTCAAGTAACCCCCCCGTGATAATTATTAGCAGTCCCGCAAGCAGAATGACAAACAATGGCGCGAACCAGACGGCGGCCCCGGCGCTGGAAGACAGATACGCAAAGGTCACTAATGCGAATTTAATTTACCAAGCTACCATAATGGACCTGGACCCGGTGCAAACAACGCCATCCTGTGCACAATGGACACCCAAAAAGGCATGTGAAGCCGCAAAGAAATGGGCAAACATGATGAGTCAGGCGAGACCGGTTGGCGCATTCTCACAGAATGGTGAACCAGGGGATTTGCATATGGTGACACTAATTAAAATCGCTATGAACTTATGGGGAAGTGACCCAGTCGCCGAGGTACCTAGGGTGGAACATTATCTGCAGGAATTCGAAGCGCACCACAGCTTACATGGCGATGATATAGTTGACCTGACGACGGCGTACCAGCAGCATAATCAAGCCCTACAAAATCAAAATGCGATGCTGGGAGGAAATTCACCGGCCAGTGGCCAGCAGCCGATGGTGCTGACCAATGGTCAAGCAGCGCCTTTACAGTCATCAACGGCACCAGCGGCGCCCCCGTCGGCAGCTGGAATGAACCAGGTGAGAACTGTTACGCAGCGGCGCGCTCGATCCCGTTCGCCAGCATCCTCCAGGAGCTCGTCAGCTACATCTGAAGTGGCGCGGCCCACGGACCCGGGACAAAATTGGCAATTAGAACAAAGTAATGCGGCAGTCATTACAGCCTTAGCACAACAATGTGGATATTTTCGCGGCAAACCAAATGAGGGTTTCAGGGACTGGAGAAGGAGCTTGGACACGGTATGTGATGCGCTGCGCATAAAACTGCAGGAGCGGAAGCCGCTGGTAAAATTGTTTTTGAAAGGCAGTGCCAGAGCCATTTTCAACACTCGATACAGAGAACTGCGTGACCTGAACTACAAGGACATGATGCAAGCACTGGAGAAGTTCTATGAAAATCCAAATGATAAGCATCATGCACAGAGGGAAATTTTTGAGACGCGACAGGGCGCAGATGAGTCGGTACTGGAATGGGCGGTACGTTTGGAAAAATTGATAAAACGCGCTTATCCAGGCATGGGTCATGAAAAACGAGGTGACACATGCATGATAAAATTTCATGGAGGACTGAGAAATGAAATTCGGCGCAATGTACCTGTCACGGCGTCTATTACATGGAAAGAAATGGTTGACAACGCACGTGCTCAGGAGAGCTTTTTGGAAGCAGAGCAAAGCCAGAATAAGGGAGAAAAATCTAAACAGGATGTAGTTGCCAGCGCGACCGACAAGGTAATGGACAGGTTGATGGCGTTGAACATGCCCGCCATGGCTGGACTGCCGTCCCAGGCCGACAAGACGCTAGAGACAATGGAACAGAAAATGACTGAGAGTGTTGCCAAATTTGACTCAGTGCACCAAGAGATAGCGAAGAAATTAGCGCAACTGGGCGCGCTGGAAGGTAAACTTTTAGGATTGAATAGGGACCCTCCTAAATTGCCCCCACGAAAATTTGACAAGGGATGTTGGGAATGTGGCTCTGAAGAGCACATCAGATATGAGTGCCCCAAGCTAACCCCAGAACAAAGGGAACAGTATTTCAAAAGGAGCCGCGGTGGCGGAGCATCCAGAGGAAATGGACGTGGGCGCGGCGGAGGGCAACGTGGTGGCTATCAGGGAAATAATCAAGCCCAAGCGATGCAGCCAGGTATGGTGCCCATGCAATACGCATATCCGCAGTGGCAACCAGCGCAGCCGATGCCTGTACAGCCGGCGCAGACGGTACAGAGGGCTGGCGATATGAACATGCAACCGCAGATGATGGCTTATCAAACGCCGCCAGCTAACTGGATGGCTATGGGACCGGATGGGCGCATGCAACAATATAACATGCAACCGGTACAGGTAAGTAACCCCCACGTAGAGTCGCTGAACCCCACGCGAGTGTCCAGTACGACTGGAATGACCATGCATGTGCGCGAAGATGATCGCTGCATGATGATACGTCCCGTTAATAAGTTAATCCCTGTGATGCAAGGCTTGGAATTAGAAGCTGAGGAACCTGACGAACTGGTTCCAGAGTCACCCGAAGAGCAGCAGCGCACTACGGGAATGCATGTGCTCGCGCAGGAGCGGGAATTCTGGATCAAACCGTGGGCATACATGCGAACTGAAAAAGGTTACTTGTTTCGAACTACCTGGCTGGCATTTTTACGCAGGATCGGAATGCATGATTTGAGAGAAACGGACTGCACGCTGTGGCCTAATTGTCCTGCAGACGACCACTCGGACACGTTGACTGAGGTGCCCTTGGACGTGCTCATGAACATCAGTCTAGACCCATTCTTGTACGCCACGCCGGCCGCTCTGCCGCCGCGTACTGGCTCCAGCAACCAGATAGACCGGTATATGGGTTTTCTGTCTACTGAGGAAGGGGTGCGCCCTGCGCCGCGCGCATATTCAGAACCCCCCTATATGCCCCAGGTCGCACAGTCGTTGTTTTTTGTATTGGCAGTTGGGTTAATTATAATGGGATTAGCTTTATTGCCGGGCGCGGGCGCGACTACCATGCCCTCGTTTCCACTGCTCTGCAGCGACTTGACGGATCACTATGATTTATACACGTACCCCCCTCTACCAAATTGCACGGCTATTGTTGACACTACGGCGTCATTAGAACGGCCACGAAAATTGACACTGACAATATACAAGCGAAATATGGTAGAATATCGTGCAGCAGCGCACAGGTGTGTGGCCTCTATCAGAACGGCAAGGACGTATCAGAACTTCTGGGGCGACGTCACGCTGGAAAAGTTTGATTCTAACCCCCGATCTGTGGGCGCCGCCGAGTGCGAAGGCATGATTAAATACCACAAATGCAACGATGGGCCCATGACCCCTGTGAGTGATCTGGACAACGCATGGGACACCCAATACCCCACCAATGTTAGTTACTCAGGACATGGATTGTACTGCTGCAAATGGGTGATTGAAACGACGCCACACTGTGGGCTGTTTCGAGGGGAAGTACGAATGAGATATGGAGCCAACACCATGCAAAGCACGCTGGGTGAGGTTAGCAAGTGCAATTATGAAATGGGTGCATGCACGCTAGAAGACGGCAGCCAATTAACATGGAAACCGAACCCGAAGGCGGAATGCCCGTATGAAAAATGGCGCGAAATGCATGGACGCATTAGACAGGATATCTGGTTAGCCGATGATCATACACTATCACTGTCTTTCAGAGCACATGAAGAGGTTGAATCATGCGGCATCAAATTATGGAAATCGGATCAGGATATAGTAGTGGCCCCATTTGAAAAGGCAGTGATTCGAAGCGTCAGACAAAAACGAGCGCAAGGGCGACCCACGCTGGGAATAGTGAGCGCAGGCCAATTAGCAGCCAGCATGCAGGCAGTATACGAAACAGCAGAGCAAACCATGCGTGCACAGGCCGTAGCCACCTGCAAGAATGTGCAACACTTCCAAGAATTTGTGCGCCTGGCTATGAGTGAACATGCCACTACGACAGCCCGCTGGTACATGAATGATAACGAATTAATTGCTAAACCCGCGCCGGACGGATTTTTGGTTCACAAATGTTTCGCGGTAAAAACATACGAGATCATGAAAGAGGAAAAGTCTCCAGAATGCTATGAAACAGTACCTGTGCAAGTTAGTGTACACGGGCAAAATGTGACGTTGCACATGAATAGGTTGACAAACATTTTGCACTTTCAAGCGATCCCGGGATCATGCACCAATGCTCACAATCGTGTGGTGATGTTAAATGGACAGTGGTACAAATATCTACCGGAAGTAGGCGGCCTGGAACATTTACCTATGTATAACACGCACAGTTTCCCGCAGAAATGGCAACAGGAAGAGGTTAAGGATGTGCACCATCAGATTTTTGCCGCCACGACCATGTACAACTTGTCAGAACTATTGCCGACGACCACCCTGAATGACGTATGGCATGCATATTCAATCGTGCGGCAAATTACGCAGGGGGCGGAGCCGAAGGTGGAATCACACATGCAAAGACATCGAACCTTGGCAAAATCGGTATTGGCGCTGGGATGGTGGGATTTTGACACTTGGCGCACCTGGCTGCAAGTATGGATTTACTTGATATGCGCTCTAGTCACCATGCAATATTTACTAGCCGCACTCATGGCTGCAGCGCCGGAAACGGCCGTGACCTTGGTGAACCGGGCAAAGGAAAAAATCAAAAGGCGACCAAAGACAGAAGAAAAGTCCAATATCATTGTTGAATTGGCTGAGGACCGCCCTAGCGAACAGGTAAAGGTAAGAACGGTAATTAACCCGTGCGTGGGACTGCCAAGTGGCATGCCCGCACTCACGGGCGCGCGTCGTTTTCCCGCTATACAATACAGTATCAACAGAAAATGCGATCTGGAAGAAGAATCAGTATGCATGATCACTTTCTCGACGGAAGAAAGAGATAACATACATCAAGTAGCCAATCGACGTGAAGAGATCGTGCATGTGTATTACAGCCCATCCATTACCATAACCATCGATGGGAGAGAATATCGAAGATGTCTACTGGACACAGGCGCCATGCGTTCATTATGCAACAGAGACGTGCTGATGCGACACAAGGAGAAGGCTACTAAGCATGATGAAGTTTCACCTATTGGAGCCCTTAGGTGTGCAGCCGACTCGAAACTTTTGGTATTGGGACAGATGGAAATACCGGTAACCATGGGAAACCACACCTTCGGGATTGTGTTTCAGGCAGTGAACGGATTAGCTGGTGAAATTCTAATTGGCGCAGATGTCTTGTGGCACATGGTAGTAGACCTACCTGCAAGGGAATTACGAATCCCTACGGCTAACGCGATCATCCCCTTTGATAACCCCGACCCGGAAGTGCAGCAGCGCAGAATTTACGCTATTGTGAATGAAAAAATAGAAATTCTGGCTAGACATGAAGCGCTAGTGACGGCGAAATTATCTGCCCCCATGGATGAAAAGTTATTTACGGTCATGGGATTGGATACGGTAGGCGAACGCTGTGGAGTTATGGCTGCTTCAGCGGCGTATGAAACCAGTGCCCCCGTGTTTCAGGTGAGATGTGCAAATGTACGAAATCAGCCCGTAGTGCTACAGGTAGGACAGCGCATTGCGGTGGTCGAACCAGTGGATTGCGTGCTGAAAGTGAAACCTGGAGACCCCCCCGCTGAATGGGTGAAGCAGTGCTATGACAGAGATGTGTGTCGACAGGTTCAAGCGACTGAACCTCCCCCCAAAGTAGCCGAAGACAAATTAGGACCCCCACTGCAAGTTGCATGCCCAGATGGACACGTGATGGAATTCACCGTGCCAGAAACTTTGACGGACGAACGCAGAGAGGAACTGAAAAAGGTGATTTTGCAGTACAAAGAAGCTTTTGCCCGACATAAGTATGACATCGGCTACAGCGAATTAGTGGACTACCGGTTGCAATTAGTGGACAAAAAACCAATTGCATGCAGAATGTACCGGTTGAGTCTGGATGATCAGCAATACTTAGAAAATCATTTGAGATGCCTCATCGAGCACGACATCGTGGAACCCAGTACGAGCCCGTACTGTGCTCCCACGCTGGTGGTATCTAAACCGGATGGATCAAAGCGGATGGTAATTGATTACAGACGCCTGAACGCTGTTTTGCACGCTCCCCAATTCCCATTACCCCGCTTAGATGAAACAGTCGAATCTTTATGTAGCTGCAAGTATTTTTAGCAGTGCCGACATAAATCAAGCTTTCTATAACATTGCTTTGCATCCAGATGATCGACACATTACGTCATTTAGAAATGTTTTTGGACAATTCCAACTGAAACGTTTACCAATGGGATTAAAATGCTCACCCAGTTTAGCGCAACGCTGTTTTGAATTAGCTATGGCCGGCTTAATACATCGAAATGTGTTATTATACATCGACGACTTGCTGATTTATAGTGCAACCTGGGAAACACATTTATACGACATAGGGCAAGTGTTGGAACGATTGATTAGAAATAATTTCAAAATTAGTCCAAAAAAGTGTTTTTTCGCACGCGTTACAGCTGTACGTTTTCTAGGATTTATGATTGGCCGTGACGGCGTGTGCGTACCGGATGACAAACGTCACATAATACAGGACTGGCCGGTACCCACTACCGTAAAGGAAGTTAAGGGTTTTCTGGGAGCTATAGGGTTTTTTAGACGCATGATTCACAGGTGCGCAGAGTTAGCTGTACCTTTGTCAAATCTCACGCGTACGGGACCAAGAGAAAATTACAATAGCGACACCCCAGTGGATTTGACAGCAAAACCCAAAGCACTGGAAGCTTTCCATAAGCTCAAGGAAGCATTGTTAGGAAGCCCATGTTTGCAATTTCCCGACCCTAAACGCATGTTTATAATTATCACGGACGCCTCTAAAATCGCCGTTGCAGGCGTACTGGCACAACGAGCAGAGGACGAGAAAATATTACATGCATGTGCCTTTTACAGCCGGAAGTTAGGTGCCACCCAAAGCAAATGGCCAGCGATTTCCCTGGAAGCATGTGCAATCTACGAAAGCATACGTAATTGGCATTGTTATCTGGCGGGACGGCCCTTTGAAGTCTGGACTGACGCCAAGAGTATTTCATGGGTAAAGAATCCTAATTTAGAGACTACCCCGCACGCCATGCTGCACAAGTTCGCTTTAGCAATTACACCGTACCAAATCACGTTCAAGCATTTGCGGGGAAAAAGCAACGAATTAGCAGATGCATTATCCAGAAGACAAGACGCGCCAGTGGTATTCGACGAGAAAAAGGACCTGGATGAGGCTTTTGAGCAGTTCGCACAAGTTACGTGCCGTGAAATCGCTATCCCGCACGATAAGCAGGTTACGGTAGCTGCGGCGAGCAGGGCAGCGTACCAGCCAATCAGCGAACGAATCGGCATAAACGAGGAGGCGGAGTTACTGCGACCAATCAGCGACCGGACGCGCGGGCGAAAAGAGGCGGAGTCACCCGGGCTGCGAGAGCGGCAGCGGAATGCGGAAGCGCCTGGAACCGGAACAATGGCTGGTGGTTCAGGAGCCGGAAATGAAGTTGTTCCGGGTTTGACGAGTGTAAACAAGCGCAGTACGATCATGGCGCTACCCCCCATGACTCCGGTTGACAAATTGAAGCGGCTACAAGCAGAAGAACCATACATAGCCACAACAATAGAAGTGTGTCGCGCGGATAATTTTTACAGCGCCGCGCCGTATTTTATTGATCAATACGGTTTATTACGTCGCCAAGCGGGAACGTCCCAGGTACCGGGTGTACAACTATACGACCCAGTGTGTATTCCGTCGGAATTAGTTCCATTCGTGTTAGAATTAGCTCATAATCACCCCACGGCGGGCCATTTAGGAATAATAAAAACATTTGAAAGATTGCAGGAATTCGCGTGGTTTCCAGGAATGCGGCCAGAAAGTGCGCGCTGGGTAGCTACTTGCCCTTCGTGCAACGCCAAGAAAGGTCTCAGAGCGGCAATGCAAACTCAAATGGTGTGCCGCCAGGTAGCCAAAAGGCCAGGTGATGTGATAGCAGTAGACGCAATAGGACCTTTACTAACCACGAAACGCCGAAACCGACATGTGTTAGTATTTGTTGATCAGTGCACACGTTTTGGAATTGCCATGCCCGTTCCCGACATAAAACAAGACACAGTATCATTTGCATTTTTGTTGCACATTTTGCCTATATTCAGTGTGCCGGCCATTATACTCAGTGATAACGCCCCTAGCTTTACCGAGGGCACTTTTGCCAAGCTTTTACAATATTTGAACGCGACCCAACATACATCATTTGCGTACACCCCCAAGAGCAACGGAATGGTGGAACGTAGGAATGGTGTTCTGATGGAAATAGTATCTCACTACGTAAATCGTACACATGACGATTGGGACATACATTTAGGCGCCGCTGTACATGCGTACAATACGTCAAAACACCCTTCCTTGCAAACCACCCCCTATGCGTTGCTATTTGGCAAGCCTGCTGCGTCTATGTGGGAGCGTATGATCGAGCCTCCCCCTGACACTGAGGCATTGCCCTCATTGCCGCATAAGCGCGCTCTTATAAATGAATTAGGCGCGCGTCTGACCACAGCACGCGAAGCAGCGCACACCGCTTTAGCAAAGGCGCAGCAAAAGGAGCAATTTTACGCCAATCGCCATGCACGCCGATTGAATGTGCAACGCGGGCAAGCGGTACGCGTATACACGCCGCGTATTACTCAGTTGACAGGCCCCAGTAAGAAATTCGCGCCTCGCTTTATCGGCCCGTATGAGTGCATTGATTATGCCCACCCATTAGTGACTTTATTCAACAATATTAATAAGAAAATTTATGTAGTGCATGCAGATCGTTGCAAGGCAACCAGTGAATATTTAATTCCCCCTTCTTACAGTGAATTATACGGCGACGACTAAAATTGATTAATTAGCTGATTAATTAGCCGTTACGACCATCGCCGTCGCGTCAAACAACACGGAACCAGGTACAACAGGTATGAAGTGTGTGTGAAAGTGTGTGTGTGTTTTTAGGAAGCTCGTGCACCCCTTTTGCCCACGGGCAACTGGACCGCACGAGTTCTTATTACTTTCCCCGTTCATAAAACTTCGCAATTAATTATTTTATCACATTGCTATAATTATAATGGCTTCGGCCTCTCGCAAACGCCCATTTGAAGGTGCAGACGCCCCGCCCATTAAATCCAAGGAGACAAATACACACGGTGCCTGCGGCGGCGGAACCATACCCCCGCGACAACTTTACCGCGCGCAGCAGATGCAAAATGGACCGGAAATCTACCCCAGTAGAGGGAAATTCGAAGGTTGGGTAGATAGAGTGTATATTGACTCGGGCGCCGACGGGCATGTTGAGTATCAGTGCCATGTGAGAATTTCTGAGCAAACGATGGCGATACTCAGCGAAAACGAGCAGTGGGTGAATGCGGATGAAGCCTATCCGTATTTTTATTATTCGAATAAGCGGGCCAAGGCGGCTAGGGACAAACGGACCACCCAGCTGGTGGATTTATGCGCGAGAATTCAGAAGCAACACCCCTCGATGTTTTTGCCCCTGGTGCGCCACGGAATGCGTTTCTCGGCGACCGCAATCGCACAGAAAATAGAAAATCCAAGATACTGGGAGTTCACCGGCGTCGCGATATGGGGTAATCAGACAAAGTGCCCTTTAAACGTTGCCGCCCCAGTGGTCGTGAGTACGCAGGGCACGCGGCGCGTCACTCAAGCGGCACGTACGTTGACGCGCGGCGACACTTCCGGCTACCAGCCCTATACGAGCGACTGGAAAACGGCGCGGCTGCGTGCGGCCTTCACGCCGTCGAATTACAAAAATCTGGAACCGCTGGGCGCGGCGGAGCGGGGCGATGCCGGGCCGGAAAAGTTGGTCATTTTACACAGAGAATATGTAAGTGACAGCAGAGTGGAAAATTTGAGTGCTGGACAGTTGGGGCTGGCCCACGTTGAATATCACGACCTGAACGATTTGGACGTGTTCGGCGATGAATTCTACGGCCATGCGTACGGGCTGCAGGTCGCCACGGCCGAGGACATCAGCACAACGGGCATCCAGCCGGACACAGAGAACCGAGACAACATGGACGCGTTTCTCAGGTATAAATTGAGTATTTTAGCAGCGGCCCACTGCTATAATGAGTCATTTTTGCGGTTTCGGGCGAAACGCGCAACGGATGTGTGCGCGCATGTGTTCTGGGAACACACGCCGCAGGGCACTGCATGTGACATTATGGTGCGCCGCCCGGACCCAGAAGAATTACAAGCTGACACTTTCGAAGGACCAGAAGAGCAGCGCGTTCGTCTGCTGGAGCAGGTAAATACGCAGACACAGCTGTTGAACCAGGCGACGCCCATGTCGGTGTTGAGCTTGGTGCTGGCCAGACCGGACGAAGACAAACCAGCGGCGGGCAGCCCCAATCTATCAGTCAGAATTACCAGCGTGGAATCAGAGCCAACCACTACAATGCTGCGTGCGAAATTGGACATGGCGGCGTCGCAATCAGCACTGCCCCAAACCCTGGAGAGTGGAAGATACATGGTGCGCGGCTCGAACGACTCGCCCAATTATGACCGAACCATGCGGTCGCTGCAAGCCGCCCTGAACAAAGCGCCGGTCGGCTGGGTGCCAAAAGTGGTCCAGGGGTCAAAAGTACTCACCCTGGAGGCGCAAATCCAATTAGCTGTGATATTGAATTTGCGTCTGCTGGATGACGAAACTGACTGGGCGCTAATTAGCCGCGAGGCTAATGAACTGTACGAATCATTGTTCAGGGGAAAAAATGAACAAATGATTCAGGCCAAATTAGGTGAGTTTTTGCCACAACAAGGACAGGTAGAACTTTTAGGAGCTGTTATCACAGCCGTGCGAATGCGCAAACCCCTTTTGATTATGTGTGACTCGCCTTTCGGGTCTGGGAAGACGACCACACAAAATCAACTGGCGTATGTGTGTTCACGCGGCTATAATTATTATAACTCGAGACCCAGGGTGCGCGCGGGCTCCGATTTGCCATCGGACAAGCAGCCGAACGCCAAATACCATTCGACGCTCATCACGTGCACGGTCAACTCGGCGGCCGACGAAGGCGCGCGCAGGGCCCTGACCAACCTGAATAAATTAGGGCAGCAGGATATTTTTGGGGCTTTGGAGGTTTTGTTGCGGGAGCGCGCGAAATGGACCGCTATGGCCGATACGCCATTTTCTGAAATGCAAAAACTGGAGGGTTTTGAAGAATTTTTGAAATTAAGAGCGGCATTTCCGGTGCGCGTTTTGAGCCCCATGTGGGAAACTGACCCCACCTACAGTACCACCCCCGCGACCAAATTGCCAACCCTGCACACCCTAGCACAGCGAACCGGCCACAACATCGTCCGCCTCAGCCCCGAATGGACGGCAGCGCTGGAAAAGTACGACGGCACCAAGAAGGACTACGAGCTGGTGGACGAAATTATCAATAACTGCACGGACGACGCCGTTATACGCGCGCAGCTGACCGAACAGGTGCCATTTCTCACCGCCGAAGATGGAGACGAGCAGCCATTCGATGACTTCGAGGCAGGCGTGGCGGGCGCCCGGGCTGGTGAGGCTAGTTTAGCTGACCAGGGATTTTGGGGTAAGGTGCTGCGTAGGGCGCTGTCTAAATATGTCAGGGCTACGGTCAGGCTGCACCGGGTGTTCTTGGAAGTGGTGCAGCCCGGTCAAATCCATGTCACTTTAGACTCCGCCCACGACGCCCGTATAAAAAGTGTGACTGCGTGTGCGGTAATTATTGACGAAGCGTCTTTGGCGTCTGACGCTGCAGTAATTAGCGTGGTTCAGGCGGCTCAGCTCCCAGTGAACGGCATGCTGCTTCTATTTGGAGACAGTAAACAATTGACGCGTATGATTCGCGTGCAAGACTGGGTAGAGCCTGTCCTGAAACCCGACCCCACCCTCATTGATAGGCTCACTCAATATCAACTATGTCCCGTGGTTCACTTGGAAACAGTGTTCCGCGGGCATCGCCAGCTCATTCAGGCCAACTCAGTGGCGGCGTACAACGGACTGCTACGCGCCTACAACGACACCGCAGCGCACGGCGCCACCATGTTGCCCGCACCTGGCGACTTCGAGGATGGCGTCATGCTGTCATCAACGTTGGTGCACCAGGGCTGCGAATCAAAAGAGGGCATGTCCATTATCAACAAGAAGGAGCTGCGCATCATCCTGCACCTGTACGACTATCTCGTGGCCACGGTGAAAGAAGATCCCACCCTGCCCTGGGCAGATCTTACAGATCCCGCTAGTTTGCTAATTGTGTGTTTCTATGCGGCGCAGGCGCGCGCCCTAATCAGTCGACTAGTAGCCCATACAGAACACGACGCGGCTTACTGGGCCACCCGCGTGATCACTGCCGACAAAGCACAGGCCCGTGAAGCGGAAGTGGTCATCATTTCCTGCGTGCGCGGCAGCCCGCCTACCGACTCCGCCCAGCTGGATGCCGACCCCAAGAAGGCGTATGGTACAGTTGGATTTGTAGCGGAGTTGCCCCGGGGAAACGTAGCCACCTCCCGCGCCAAATGTGTGCGCATCGTGGTGGCCAACGCCGAGACCATGTTGTGGTCAACCTTTTTCCACCGGTTTCTAACGGTCGAGCACAAAGCCGACCGGATTTACTCTTACGAGTCAGGCCAAATTTGGGGAAACGTGTTGGGATTTTGGCCTCCGGAATGGCGCCCGCGGGCCGACTTGAAAGAACTAGTCGGACCGGACAGATACCCGGCCCTCGAAGAAGAACTGCAGGCGGAATGTTTGTCTGACATTGAAACCGCCACCGCGGGCTCGGACTCCGCAGACGCGCGGGAGGAGGGTGTGCCGGTGTTGGAGGAAGTGGTGCCCGTTGTCGAACCAGTTTACCGCCCTAATGAAGAATATTCCCCCATTAGCAACGACATGGCGGCCATGGCACTGCAGAACGTCGCCGAGCCCCCCTCGCCGCCGCCCGAGCACCACGACGCGGTCGAGGCCATCCCACTGCCACCGGAGGAGGCTCCAGCGCAACAGGTAGAACACCACATGGAAAATGGTAATTGTGAAAATTGATACGAAACAATTTTTGTCAAAAAACCAGTTATCAAAGTTTCAATGTAATAATTCATGCACAACTTTTTGTCATCAGGAGAAACAGACAACTTTGTAACAAAAACCAGTAATTAAAAACATACTTGTTAATATTCCATGAAAACAATTAGAAAATCTTGTCGACGATCAATTTTCACACGCACGGACTGCGACGTGTCGGTCGAGCAGGTAACTTGAATGTTGATTCCAAACTGCCCGTCCAACAGTGGCACAATGCTGTGAAGCAGCACAGATTAATAAACCGATTAATTAGTTTCCAAAAAAGAAAAACTTTTTCTCACATCGAGCCCTGAGCGGGAACCAAAATTTCGAACTTTCGAGCACAAAAAGCCGGCACGGCGGAAAGCTGATGCCATAATTCGAATGAAGACGAGCCATATTTGCACCCCCAGGGCATGTGACTGCCACAGCCGTCCACCGAAAAATGTAGAGAAGGCATGATTTTTGAATAACCAAAAAAACGGCGCAAAACACTTTTTCTGAACATGTCGTTTTTAGCCCGGAGGTAAAAAATTAATGGCTGGTGGGATTGTAGGTGGAAATATGGCTAGCTAATCATGCGTAAAAACGTAACGACAATTCTGTGCAGACACTCCGACGACTCGAGAACGACCATGTGCGACCGAATGACGACCCGCGGTGCACAGGGAAGTCACAGTGAACGTGCGGTTCGCTGTGCACTGCAAATCCGCCAACGAAGCCGCAGCCCCAGGATGGTACGCCCGAATGGACACTACTGCGGCCATGAATTTATTAATTGTTTCTTTTCCGTTAATTATTTAATTACTTCCCATGTGATGCTAATTTTTCTTTTTTCATGTTTCATTAATTAAGCTAATTAGGTTAACCGCATTTTTGAGTTAATTAATTGAATACTTCCGTTTTCTTTTGCATTTCCCAAAATGTACTTTCGAACATGATAACTATTAGGCTTTTATCAAGTTTACATTTCTGGTTAAAAGGGTGCAGTGTCTGGGAATGATTAGAAAGGCTTTTTATGTTTCTAGTTAAGCTAACAGGTGTTGACTCTGTTAAATGCTTAGACGCCCCGATAGATAACATTCAGAAAATTCCCCGACCAAGTGCATTTTTATTTAGGACTAGGTAATGGGTGGAAAAGTGGCAAACGGCAATTATTGTCGGCATGCGACTGCAAGACACATGCAGAGCACAGTTTACAGTGAAGAGCACAGCAGTGCCAATTAATTATTCCCATCACCCAGGGTGATTGGTGAACTCGCAAGTGCTAGTGTTTTGTGGCGTGTGTTCAGGCCCGAAGTTTCCAACCCTTACCCGGCAATGCAATAACCTTGAACAACCCCCGCAAATGAGCGTTCTTTCTGTGGCCTTGGTCGGGCGTGCTATAAAAATATTTTTCACCTAAAGGGGCGCAGGTTGATAACACGTGTCACACCACCTGCGCTAGAATTTACCGTAACCTCTGAATAGAAACCCAGTTCCCGACACTCACCTACGAGATAAATTGCATTTTAATTACGTCATTGGTAATTACAGTTACTTTACGTTTGGTTTAATTCATTTTGTACTCGTTTTATTTAATTAGTTATTTTTCCCGCATTTAATTAATTTACTTGTGCCTCGTACGTTATGTTTACAGTTTTCCAATGATCATTGATTTCGCCTTATTAATTCGCTCATTACGGTTAATTGTTGTGTCTTTGATTTAGTATTCTTTTCGCTTATGGTAGATTTTGGTGATTATAAAACGCGCTGATTTTACATTTTTTCACCCACTAGAGGCTATACGACTCACTTGAGCTATTGTGAAATTGACTCTGACTATATTGCTAAATAAAGTTCCCGTGAAACCAACTTGGTCCCCCTGAAGCATACTAACTGCTTGAATTTTAATCTGAATTTTATTAATTTCGGCTTTTTATTAATTACGGCTTTTTAACAATTAATCGAAGTAAACCGCCGGCAGCAGTTACGAAAAGGGATTGGTAAGTTGCCGTGTCCGTCCTCAGGAACTGTCAGGACCCCAAGGGGTACTGGCGCCGTTCCTGATTTGAGTGTAAACTCCCCGTACCATAAAAACAATTATTTATTTAATTACGCACGCAATTAGAAGCGCAAAGGGACCGGAATTTACAATTCTCTGCCGCGGTAAAATTCGACGAGTGGCGTATTTTTGTGGTAAAAACGGAAACTAGTAAAATTAGTAAAAACGTAAAATATCTGACAATAGAACGGAAGGTAAAGAAGTTGATGAAAAAATAGAATGGCGCTCTCCTATTAGAAGAAATACGGTATACCGTATTTCCTCGAAATACCTCCCCCCTCGAAATACCCCCCCCCCATCGTTTGACCCCCCCCCCTCTCGACACCACTATGAAACAATCACCCCCCCCCCCCTCGAAATACCCCCCCCCAAATTGAGTGTAAAGGCAACGTACATGACAATAACGGTAGTTTGTGTTCTGTGTACTGCAGAACACACGTTAAAACAATGTCGGTGTCACGTAAGAACAGTGTACATACCATCTACATACTAATATTAGTCTACAGAACCTTATAAATGGCGGTTTTTGTTGCACTTTTCGACGTCTGCGTACGTTTCAGACGACAATTTCGTACTTGGTTTTCAAAATTTTTCTTGTGAAATAATAACCCCCCCCCCCTCGAAATAGAAAATTCATTTTAGAAAAAACACTTAAAAATTTAAATACTTTTTTCCGGGGGGTTTGCCATCGTTAGTGGTAGTGCATCGCATGGTGAAGTGTCGTGAAGTGTCTTCCACGATTTCGGAAGTGCGTGAAGTGTGCGGTGAAACTAGATGCAGCATAAGGAAGACACTTCCCGAAGAATTTCGTGATGTTTGTGGAAAAGCACCACTTCCCACGGTTTTGCTGTGGTGCCGTCCAGCATCACAAGCGTGCACGTGCGCAGGGAGTGCCACGGGAGGATCCCGGGCCGCCTGGCCACGATCAACACGGACGAGGCGCTGTCCCTGGCGCAGGCCCTCATCAAGCACGAGCTCGGCTCCAAGCTCGACTGCGTCATGATCGACGGCGGCCCCTACAAGCCCGGCGGGCCCAGATCGACCAGACAATACGGCTCCAAGGACAAGAATCAATGGTGGCACTCGGTAGATGGACAAATCAAGGTTATGAAGGATTATTGGGAAACAGGTCAATTCAAGTTTTTTTGTGCACTGCAATTGAATTTCATTGGTTTTGAAAAATATCTGGGAAATTTATACCTAATCAAGCGTATGATCAAAGAAATGGATCACTAGAAAAATTGATTACCACAAATTGATTGTTTGTTCCACTCAAAGTGGACATATCAACTTTCAACTGAATACAGTATGGAGTTGTCACAAGTGATGCGAAAAGCGCCAGACTTTTGGCGCCAAGCGCCAAAAGCGCCATGGCGCTTTTCACACCTTAGCGCCAAGCGCCAAAGGCGCCACAGCAAATTGGCGCCAAGCGCCAAAGGCGCCACAGCAAATTAGCGCCAAGCGCCAAGGCGCTTTCCGAACCTTAGCGCCAAGCGCCAATGGCGCCAGCGCCAAAATGATTTTGCTTTTAATGGTACAGTTGAGACACACAGTACCCTTTTCTTCAATTTCGATAACTTATGTTGCCTCTAGAAAACACAGAATTGTTAAATGGAAATCAAAGTTTTCATGCTCAACTCCTCAACCATAGGAATGATATTGACTTGGGTTTTAACAGATTTTGAAATCAGGGCCACTCAGATCAAATATAAACCAAAAAAATTTCAGCGATTTGCTACGTGGTTTGTACATTTTAGCATGTAAGAGATTTCACACATAAGGCTGCATTGGGAATGTTTTTATTGATTTTAATTTGATAGCTTCCAGTAATCTGCCATGATGTGTTCAACAGAGTTGTTAGAATTACTGAACTTTTTAAAAAGGATATGTAAACGTTAATTATTTTTTTACTCATCACAAATTATAGAAAACGTAAAATACTTTTTTTACTCGTTCGTACGTACGCGTAAATGTGAGTACAAATTTTTTCCCAGTAAAATGCAAAAGTGAGCACTTTTCTTCATAGAATATGTAGAACTGGCTAGGTTTTCAAAATATTTACCCCCCCTCAAAATTACCACTACGAATTACCTAATAAACACCCCATCGAACCCACTCCCCACCCAAATTGAGTGTAACCAGAACGTAAATATCAAAACGTTCAGTTTGTGTTTTTTTCATGCAGAACACACGTTTAAACAATGACTGCGTCACGCTAGAACAGGGTTTATGTCATCTCTATTTACATACTTAGGTATATAAGTCTATAGACTCTTATATGTATATGGTGCTTTTTGTTGCATTTTTCTACCTCGGCGTATGTTACAAACAATGATCAGTACTGAGAGTACAAAAAAATTCTGGCGAAGTACCGTATTTCTCCGTGTAAAGGACCCCCGTGCACAACACCCGGGGTGTTATACAGCTGCATAGCACCCCGGGGGTGCTATGCTCTGTTTCAAAAAGATCAACCGATTTGAATTGCTCAAATATTGTGCGTGGCGCACGCCACTCATTGTTATTCCGCGGCATGCATTTTTTCATTGAATTGCTGCATGCTGGGAACCAAAAAAGCCTAAATATGCAGGGATATGTATCACAAATAGAAAACAAGCATCTGACCCTACTACCCGCTGAATTTGTAGGTGTTTCCGTGCATAGCACCCCCTGACCTAACACCCGGGTGTTATACAAGTTTTTGAAAAAGGTTGCTGGGAAGGGTCTGAAATTGGTATAGCACCCGGGTGCTTTACACAGAGAAACATGGTAATAACCCCCCTCGAAATACCCGTTATTGTTTAACCGCCCTCAAAATTTGCACTATGAAAGAATCACCCCCAGCCAGGGGGAGGTTTCGAGGAAAAATGGGTACATTGGAGTGTAGTCACCTTATAAATATGTCCCACATTGCATTCTCAGAAATACATTTTCTTTACATGTATGCTTCAAAAATGTACGCGTATTTGTGAGTACGTTACTCTTTCTAAAAGTATATGTAAACGTATTTACTGCGTACTCGCGTACACGTATTTTTCGAGTCAACGTACATACCTTTTAACAACTCTGGTGTTCAAGAAACATCCATTTCACAAAACTATTGCGTTTTTAATGCATGCCACAACTAGCTGCGTCGATCACCGCGTCGCAATTATCAGTCTCTGGCGCTTTTTGGCGCTTTAAAAAATGGCAGCGCCAAGTGCCAATGGCGCCACTGGAAAGTAACGCCAAGCGCCAAACGCGCCATGGCGCTTTTCGGAAACACGGCGCCATGGCGCTTTCACATCACTAGTTGTCATCTTTTTGCTGTAGATTTTTTGAAAATCGTTCCTAATTCTTCCAAAATGTGACACTTTTAAAAGAGGCGAGTGACGTGCAAAATTTAAAAATGTGCGGGACCGATTCTAGATGTCGTCATTAATGATGTAATAGCGCCATGGTGCTTATGGCGCTTATCGCTATTTTTGCCCGGCGCCAGCAACAAAAAGCCTGGCGCTGGCGCTTAGCGCCATTTTGCTCTGGCGCCATTGGATCGGAAACGCGCCATGGCGCTTTGGCGCTTGGCGCCAAAGTTCTGGCGCTTTTTTAACATCACTAGTCGTCAGTATGGTGTGTTTGCAGGGCAGCCGGACAACGGGGACTTTGCCAGGGGCGGGGAGAACAACCAGTCGTGCGCGTGCATCAGACACGACGACAAGTTCCTCGTGCACGACTGGAGCTGCGCCGAGGCCTGGAACTACGTCTTGTGCGAGCACAGAACACGTCAGTGCTTCAACTGAGCTTGGCGTTACAAAAACTGGACCATTTCCACATAATATAATCAAATTTATGTAGTCTCTGAAAATCTCTCAAAAATGAAATAGGTATACCTTAATATCACTGAAAAAAATACAGAGATAATATAAATAGGTGAATATTTTTTTTTAACCAACCATTTTAATGGCCCTACACACACTAGTTTTCACCGTGAGCGATGTGCAACGATGGGTAAGTTCTCCAAAAAAACACACTTTCTGTGTTTTGAGTTTTTCAAAAATGAGTACCTGTGTTTTGAGTTTTTTTCTCGCAAAAAACTTGAGTAACTCTGTTTTTATTTCTGTGTTTTTTGTAAAAACTCAAGTTTTTTGAGTTTTCTTCTAAAAAACTCGAGTTTTTTCCAAAAAATTCAAGTTTTCCCCCTAAAAATTTCGATTTACAGCATTTCGATCTGGAAACAGTGGGTTTCTTATAAAATATTGGTATTACACATGTTTTAACCCCACACAACATTTATTCATTCAAGTGTAAAAAAAGTCCATAAAAATGTCCACAATGCACAGCAACATCACAACACCAGCAACAAAATGCCCCCGAAATGATAATTTACACAGTACTTCAAAATTCTTCAATGGATGTGCACTGTATGGAAAACTACAGAATTGATTTGAACTACAACTACCATTTACCTCGAAATACCCCCATGGGGGTTTATTATTTCATCAGAAAGTTTTGTAAGGATCATAGAAAATAGTAGGCATTTACATACCCAAAACAGGTTATAAATGCATACAAACAGGATATATTTGAAATAAACATGTAGATAGCTACACAACCTAGTACAGTCTATGTGTAGGTGCGATGCAAATTAGCAGTAATAAATACATCATGTACTTTGGATACATGATGTACATCATCCTGGAGGGGGCTATTTCGAGGGGGGGCTTATTATTTCACCAGTCCATTTTAAGGGGGGTTGATTCAAGGGGGGGGGGAATTAATTCGAGGTAATAAGGTATACTTAAATGTCGAAACTTAAATTGTCAAATCCACCATGAGATGTGCATGCCATCTTAAATTTCTTTTTTGTACCATTGTAAAATATGAATACATTATGTACATTTTTACATACTATACATGCTTATCTTATCTTGTTTAGTTTAACTGAACTAATGTGCATTCAACCGCTTCGCTGAAAAAAAACACAAACACTCAAAAAAACTTTTCTGTGTTTCCGTGTTTCTGTGTTTCTGTGTTCTCCAAAAAAAAACTCATTTGAGTTTTGAGTTTTTCAAAATTAATGAGTTTCCGTGTTTCTGTGTAAAACAAAAACACAGAAACTCAATGAGTTTCTGTGTTCAATTTCTGTGTTTTTTCCATCGTTGGCGATGTGAAAACTGAAATGGCGACATGGCGACATTCAGCCTACTCTTATTGTATGCTATACGTGTTTTAGTTTTCAAATTTTCAAAGTTTAACTTTCATTAATTTAAATTCAGATTAAAATTAAAATAAATAATTCAACCATGTTAATTAATTTGCACTTTTAAAAATTTCAGTTTTCACACGAAGTCACGAAAACTAGTGTGTGTAGGCACAACCAACGATGGCAAAAACACACATATTAAATACGGAAACTCAATGAGTTTCTGTGTTTTTGTTTAACACGGAAACACGGAAACTCAGCAATTTTGAAAAACACGGAAACTCAAATGAGTTTTTTTTCTGAGAACACGGAAACACAGAAACACAGAAAATACGGAAATGTTTTTTGAGTTTCTTTCAGGCACATGATTTGAACTGAACAATGTGAGTATGAACATACATAATGTATGTGTGTATAGTATTTTTATATGTATTTACATTAGTCAGTTAATCAGGCTCTCAATAAACATGTTTCTGATGAGCTGACATGGGTTTTGCAAAAGAATGTGATGATTTGATGAGAAAAAAAAGATTTTGCTGCTGTCAAGTTTTGGTGTGGTTTTGGAGACAAGGCGGTGTACTTAGCATGCCAGTGTCCACTGACAGTGTGGAGGGTCCCTTAAGCCAGTGCCCAGGATATTGGGTGCTAGGCATCTCCATATGAACCCATTTTCTCTTGCACGTGATTCTTTGTTGAAATTTAATATGAGGTGTTTTGGGACGGGTAAGTAGTTCAGATACGTTGAAGGCTTCAACGATGTTCATGTTCAAGTATAGTTGCAGTTTAATCACACAGTACAACATACAGTGCACATCCATTGAAGTATTTTATTGTACAGTGTGAATTGTCATTTTTTTGACATTTTGTTGATGCTTATGCTGTGGAGTGGACATGCTTTTTTTTAGATTTTGTGGACTGTAGTGGACATTTTTGTGGACTTTTTGACACAAGAACAAATATGCAGATCCTCAATATGTGGAACATCTATATCAGCAAAACCTATAGCAAAACCTATATGATAAGAAAACCCCTGTTTTCACATCAAAATGTTGTAAAATGCAACTTTTTGTTAGAAAACATGAGTTTTTACGAAAAAACTTGAGTTTTTTACTAAAGAAACTTGAGTTTTTACCAAAAAACTTGAGTTTTTACAGCAAAACTTGAGTTTTTTCAAAAAACACTGAAATAAAACACGGAAACTCAAGTTTTTTTAATGAAAAAAACTCAAAACACAGGTATTCATTTTTGAAAAACTCAAAACACAGAAAGTGTTTTTTATTTGAGAACTTACCCATCGTTGGGCACAACAAACACTTTGGAACACAGGCTTCACGTGTCAATTTTTCGCCTTCATTGAAATAAAACAGTCAAATCACAAAAGTTTAAATACCCCCCCCCCCTTTATCAGCGCTGCGAATAAAGGATAATAATGACGCGTGGCTGCCATTCCCCCAGCAATGGGAGCGGGTCAACAGGAAGCTGTGCCTGGCGAACGACGTGCCTCGGCACTAACGATGGCAAACCCTCCGAAACAAAGTATTTGAATTTTTAAGTGTTTTTTCCAAAATGAATTTTCGAATTTTTCCTCAAATTAATTTTCGAATTTAGAATTTAATTTTCGAATTTTTGAATCTTTTTGGGCAATTTTCGAATTTTTTTGGGTAATTTTCAATTTTTTTTACATACTTTTCGAATTTTTTTGCAAAAATATTGAATTAAGAGCTTTGAGCTGTTAAGTACTTATGTTGAAATAATTATGGGTCCTTGGTGCATTCCTGCACATTGCTCAATGTGACCGGGTCCACCCATAGCTGGAATTGTGGGTGGCTGTTATGGGGGGGAGGGGTCCACCTGACTTTTGTGTCACTCCATTCTGTTGTACATTTTTATCTATATATTTACCATAAATCCTTCAGTAAGTCCCCCTCGAATAACTCACCCTCTAATAAGTCCCCTCAAAAATCACTGACTAAAAATACCCCCCCCCCCCTGTGGGACTTGTTCGAGGATATATAGTAGTTATATTAAGTATATGATAGCATGTTCAGAAAAATTTATTTTACACATTGAAATACTGGGTCAAATTGTATAATTAATTTATACATCACTAATCCAACCTCAAAAAAAGAATTGACATGTTTTGCAGATCATTTTAAGTATTTTACAGTCCAAATCAGCCAAGAAATGACTGAGTTATTAAGCTTCAAAGTCAACTAGCCAGATCGGCCATGTAAAATCAACACCTTTTTATAAATAGACCCCCCCCCCCTTCTTGGGACTGGGGGATGATTCAAGGAAACGAGACAATTTGGTTGAGTGCAACAGAATGTGGTGACACAAAGTCTGGTGTACCCACCCCCTAAAATGCCTTCCCCGATTCCAGCTATGTGTCCACCATTGATACCATTTCAACGTTCATTGACGTTTTTTTCTGTTTCAATAGACTTTTCCAGATGCACCGTGTGTCAATTATCGATTGATTTAGCACAAAGAACCTAAGAATGTGTTTTATTTCCTTGAATTCCCTGAAAAATTCGAAAACTATTTTCAAGTTTATGAACTTTCGAATTTTCGAATTTTTTCAAAAAAATCGATTTTTAAGTGTTTTTTCCAGTGGTGGAATAAAAATTCGAAAATTCCGAAAAAATTCGAAAATTTGAAAATATTTTCGAATTTTCGAATCTTTTGTGCCATCGTTACCCGGCACCAGGTGGCAGTCCCAAGCCCTGTAAAGTGTAAAGTAAAGTGTCAAATGTAAAGTCAAATGCAAGGTAAAGTGTCAAATGTAAAGTCAAATGCAAAGTAAACTGTCAATTGTCATGCAAGGTTCAGTAATAAAATTTTTTCTTTTTTGTTTTGATTGACACTTGACTTTGCATTTGACTTTACATTTGAAACTTTACTTTATACTTTACAGGGCTTGGGACTGCCCCCAGGTGGACACGTGCGCCCTCATGGAGGCCAAGCTGATTCGCTACGATTGCAGTCAGTCTCACTTTGTGTTGCTGTAGATCTTCGAAAAAGACACTAGGGCAGTCATTTTTCACCTGAATTTTTTGATAGGGATGATTTGGGGGAGGTGTTTTTTTCATCAGAATATTAAGTCACATTTGCGATCACTATGAATAGGCTGAAATTAGAGCCGATAAACCTGCAAGTTAGTATGAAAGTTACATAATTTAAGCAATGAAATAAACGCTAGTGAACACCGGTTGCAAAAGAATAAACTCGGCGGACATGAAACGAATCAGTGATTCGGCCCTTCGTTACCAATGACGTGTGTTTTTTTATTCGAACTTGAATGGACGAATTCCATTCGGTTCATGATACATTTGATTCAATCTGACTTTTTATGCGAGAATGATGTGAATTTGATAGATAACTCGTTATAGAACGTCGGATTGTTAGGTCTTAGGTAAGATCTTACCGTCGCAGTCCCGACAAATTCATTCAAAAAATTACGTATGAACTTACCGCTGCGTCCAAGTTACTGTTGCGTTTTATATGAACGAAGTAAAAAACGCATGATTTCCGTTCGCGTCAACGATAATGACCGCGGAATGCAATTAAGTCAACACAAGTGTCAACTCGTGTGTGGGCTGCCATTAGCGACCAATTGCGGTCGCTTAATCGCATTCCGCAGTCATTTTTGTTGACGCTGACGGAAATCATGCGTCTTTCATATTTGGTAACATTCTCGCAAACAGTAACTTGGACGTGTGCCAACTACGAATATACGCAGTTGTACGAAAATTCCTTAGACCATTGACTTCTATAATGTCCGTCGAGTTTACCTACATGTTTTTAAAGGTCACATAAATACATGGTCGGGCTGAAAAGTCCCCGGGCAGTGCTCGCCATTCGCGCTAGGGGTAAGCTACGGTTATAAAATTTTGACACGTTAATATATAAGGTGTTTTGAGTTTTCACCCAAAATTTCACCCCTCTAGCTCCACCCACTGCGGAACTGTGGGGGTTACAATTTCGGTCATTTTGTACTGATGTACAAATGGTGCTCTAGCTCAATGCTGCTTTAAGTTGTGATCATGAAACTTTGGCTAGTGTAAGCCACCAGTGTTGGCAATGTGCTGATAGTATTCAACATTTTCATCAACATCATTGCTATTAAGGTCAAATTAATATGCAGATCAGGGTGATGTGCAAGAAACGTGGGAACTGTGATGGATGTTTTTGGTGATCATCTGAGATCATGTTGTATTGCAGTGATTTTAATGTTGTTTTGAAATGTGCAGTAAATTATTATGTCAATTAAATTTCATTTGTGTTTCATTACTAATCTGTAGTGGACACATTACCTGTGTTCAACAGCAGTGTGCATGAAAAACGCCTCCTGTACTAACCTGTATTGGCCAACCGTAGAGGCAGAATGATGAATTTTGTAGTGAGAGTAGTGACAGTAATGGCAATATGGACTAGACTTATGATATCATAGCTAATTTTGGTTAGTGCTGGCACATTTCCAACACTTGTGGCTTACACTAGCCAAAGTTTCATGATCACAACTCAAAGCAGCATTGAGCTAAAGCACCATTTGTACATCAGTACAAAATGACCGAAATTGTAACCCCCACAGTTCCGCAGTGGGTGGAGCTATAGGGGTGAAATTTTGGGTGAAAACTCAAAACACCTGATATATTAACGTGTTAAAGTTTTATGACCGTAGCTTACCCCTAGCGCGAATGGCGAGCACTGCCCGGGGACTTTTCAGCCGGACCATGTACATAAAACTTCTTTACACGTTAACTCTTTCTCACCCATCATTGGGGGGGGGGGGTGGGGGAGTTTTTCGAGGGGGGGCGGTATAGTTTTCTCACCCAGCCAACAGGGGGAGTTATTCAAAGTGAGGCCTGATAAAAATAAAATGGAATATTCAAGAATAAAATAAAATAAAATGGAAAATTTAGGAATAAAAATAAAAATTGTATAAAAATTTGAATTTTTGTAAAATTGTAAAAAAATTCGTATTTTTGTAAAATTGTATAAAAATTCATATATTTTGTAAAATTTTGTCTCATTGCTTGAGTCTCTACCTGTTTATTCATGGATCTGGGGGCAGTCCCAAGCATTGTCAAGTGTCAAATGTCATGTCAAATGTCATGCAAAGTGTCAATTGTCATGACAAATGTAAAGTAAAGTGTCAATTGGCATCTCAAATGTCAAGTAAAGTATAATTGTCATGACAAATGTTGTGCAGAGTGTAACTTGTGTATCTGAATCTTATGTTTTGGTATCCAAACCTTATATTTTTGTATCCAAATGTTCAGATAAGATTTGGTTACAAAACAACAAGATTTGGATACAAAAGATAAGATTTGGATACAATTTGCTTTACAGTTTCCACTTTAATTTATATTTGTCATGACAATTGACAGTTTACTTAACATTTTCATGAAAATTGACACTTTCCATTCCATTTCATATGACATTTTGACACTTGACATGGCTTGGGACTGCCCCAGCTCCGCGAATGAACAGGTTGAACTATAAACAACAGATTTTTTTTTAACAAAAATTATGAATTTTTATACTATTTGTACAAAAATATGAATTTGTATACAATTATACAAAAATTTTACAAAAATTTTTATACAATTTTTCTTTTCATTTTGAAATTTTCCATTTTATTATTATTATTTTATTCTTCAATTTTCTATTTTATTTTAATTTTAATTTTATTATTTTCTGAGATTTTGCCAACCCTGATCATGATACACACATGTATCACATTCAGGAGATACGGCTTTCGATCATACTACAAAGGGGAATGAAACAAAAGCGGGCGATTGCTGCAACGAAGCAAAGTGGAACTGCCCCCAGGGGAGATTCGTGTACAACTGTTGCATCAAGTTGCGCCTCATCGGAAAGTTGTTCACAGTGTCCAGTTTTGATGATATCAAGCAATACCACTTGAAGAATTTGGGTAGATAAAAGATTCTTGTATCAGTGGCTGCTTGCATTGCTTCAACGGCATTGTTTATATTTTTACTACAAATTGTAGCATTTCAAAAATGGGGTATTTTCAAAAAATATAATTAAATATAAGATCAGAAAATTGAAAATTTATGAGCGAATTTTTAAAAAATCTCCCACCAAAAGTATGAAATTGAAGCCCATATTTTTATATTTTCAAAAAATACAACAATAAAATATGATGAGGTAAACTGGTGGCAAATATAAATGGGAAATCAAGTACCTCATTTTTCATAACTATCTCACAGGGAAACGGGCAGCTAATATGGCTGCCATTTGATGTGGGGCTGCCCACAACATTTACCTACATAAATGCCAAGTGGCACCCCCTGGCACCCCCCTGTTCTGCTGCTACAGATTGATGAATGTTTTTTCCAATTTTTTCCCCGGCAAATATAAATGGGAATTTTCAAAAAACACAAAATACAGCTGCAGTAAAGTGCACAGCCAATTTTTTGTGTGCTGCCAACACAAGTAATGAATGCACTTGTGTTGGGTCCTTTTCAAATAAAATAAAAATTACTTATAGCTTTCCCACAGCCAAACTTTGACTGCTGGTAAGTTGGGAGTACAATTTAGCCCCTGGTCCACTCACACACACAAAACTTGCCCCCAGCAAGCAGGCATGGACCACAAAAACATGACAACAATGATTTTAAACTTTGTGATTATCAAAATTGTAGTTGTGATTGAAAAACTGTGATTTTCAATTTTCTGGGCATGACCTCTTCATTTGTTTATCCCAGTCACACTAGATACAGGGCACATTGCCCATTGGCCCCTTAGGGTTTTATCAAATAATTAGCGTCCACATTGGATGGGCGGGCACAAGTATTTTGTCATTTGTATCAAGACACTGCTGGTGCCAGACACGCTGTCAGGCAGATGCCCCCTCTACACAGGGCCATTTTTATCATTGGCTATAAAAATACTTGAATGCAAAAATGGAGCCCAGGAGCAGCCATGTGTTGCCCCTGACACCAAACAAGCCAATTCTGGCCCCCATGTGCTCCATGAATAGCTTGGGATAGTGTATTGTTCACTTTTTCAAACCTATGTTTTTCTGCAAAAAAAATTTTCATGTTTGATCAACTACGCCACCATTGTGTGGGGCTTCCGGGGGTTCTGACTGGGTAGAAAAGTTGCACATAATTACAATCCACCAATGTCAAAAAAACTTTTTGGTCTCAAATGTCCAGAAAAAAAATTATCAATAATTTTTGTTTCATCAGGAACAAAAATTTATATGGAAGTCCCATTTATATTTGCCAGAAAAAAAAACATGAAAAAAAATTTTATGCATCAAGGGTGGCCTGAGGGGGGTGTCCCCTAGGGTATATATAGTAAATACTTGGGGGCACCCTCACACAAGATGAAAGCCTAACAGCTTGCATGTGGGATTTGTAAAATACAATTAAGTGATTTTCCCATTCATATTTTCCACCAGTTTATATATCTCTGGAAATAAATTTGAATTACAATTTTGTTATTTCCTATTTATCAAGATATAAATAAATCACCCAAGATTTTTGAAATGCCAACCACAAATTCATAAGCGTTGGACATCAGTATCATTTAATATGAAACATGGAAAAACGTCTGAGCATTTCTTTGCTAAACTCGGCAGTAGTGATGGAAAAGCGCCAGGAAAAATGGCGCCAGGCGCCAATGGCGCCATGGCGCCATTCAAAAAATTGGCGCCGGGCGCCAAAGGGCGCCAGCGAAAATGGCGCCATGGCGCCATCTGAAAATATGGCACCGGGCGCCAAAGGGCGCCAGAAACAATGGCGCCAGGCGCCATAATGGCGCCAACCCGAAAATTCTCTATTTCTGCCTGTATATCATCTCGGGGGTGTTTACAGACAAGTAACGTGCTACACCATTCTGACGGTGACTCAAGCCGCAAACTCATCTGAACATTAGTATTATATACCGCATTTCCTGGAAATAACCCCAGGCCCAGATTTAATTGGGCAGACAAATTTTTGCCCTCCCTGCCTGGCACCTGACACGCCCGTCACGCCTGCCAGGCACCTGACACGACCAAGCGCCTGCCAGACGTGCCCTCATTGTGCCAGATTTGCCCGAAAAATCGCAAACGAGATTTAATTGTGAGGGCAATTGCACGTCTGCCGGGCAGAATAAAAAAGAAAACGGATATTCTGCCCTGCAGCCCCAGAGGTGCAGGGTGGGCAAACGTTCACGATATTTTATGGTTATAATTTTAAATTTAGATAAAAATAAACATCTGAGGATGTCAGATGTAATGAAAAACGTCGAAAATTGCACAAAGCGTGGCCACAAACGTTGATTTTTATTGTCCACATTTAAAAAATACAGTGTTTGAATATGATGGTTGCTAAGACAGAATGAGCAACTTGTCCTGTGTTTGATTGTGTATGTGTTTCTGCTGGCAGTTCACAGGTCCTGTGTTCAAACATGGCTTAAGGTGCTACAATTTTTTTTGCACTTTTTTTAAACAACCAATAATTTACCATGTTAAATTTCTCGCAAAAAAAGAAATTTTTATTGAAAAATAAGTTTTGCACCGGTCATTGGCTGTAATTTTTACTTTAACATGCGTAATTACTAGTTGTTTAAAAAAGTGCAAAAAAATTTGTCACTTGAAGACCCGTTCAAATACGGTACCTGAGAAATCCGAGCAGAAACACATACATACACCTGGACCACAGGACATGTTGCTCACCCAGTCTTAGCAACCATCATATTTGTGCACAGTATTTTTGAAATTTGGACAAAAAAAAAATGTTTGTGGCAACAATTTTTGCGATTTCAACCTGTTCCATTACATCAAACATTTTACAGGATCTTATACATGACATTTGACAGGGAATTTTACGCGACACATGACATTTTACAGGGAATTTTATACCTTACAGGGCTTTTATACAGGTTCTGGGACAGCCCCCAGACGCCGCTCAGCTATCTATCTATCCCGAGGCTAAAATTTTCGCTACATCTCCTGCCCCCTCCCCCCAAATCGCTCTGCAACAATCTATTTAGGTGTAGCAAATTATGAGCGATTTCCCCCATTTTTTTGCCCAAAATCGCTCAAATTCGCTCCATTTTGAAAACTGTGATCATCATAATCGCTATTCTCATCGTTATACATCGTTATATACCTATTTTAAATATTTATGGCGATTTCGAAATTTTTGGCCGGCTGCCAAGTTTTCATAAGACATATCTCTGATTTTTCTTTTTCTTTTCGGGAGTAAAATCCCGCCCGACCCGCCCGTCGCGCCAGGCACCTGACAGCTGCCGCCCGGCACTCAATTAAATCTCGATTTGTCTGGCAGTCGGGCGGCGGCTGTCAGGTGCCTGGCGCGACGGGCGGGTCGGGCAGGATTTTACTCCTGAAAAGAAAAGGAAAAATTGGAGATATGTCTTGGCAGCCGGCCAAACATTTTGAAATCGCCATAAATATATCAAAAATAAGTATATAACAATGTATAACAATGAGAATAAAGATTATGAAGGTCACAGTTTTCAAAATGGAGCGAATTTGAGCGGTTCTGGGCGAAAAAGGGGCGGGCGGGCGGGCGAGGGCATGTCTGTCCAATTAAATCTTGAATTGCCAGACACGCCCGTCATGTCCTCCCTCTCAGGGATAATCTGCCCAATTATTATATTGTCAGCAAATTTAGAGAGGTTAATTCTAAGTGTCTTATTCGAGAGGGGTCTATTATTCCGTGAAATTATATTAGGTATCTATTCGTTGCTTGTAACATACTTAGACAGTCAGATGCATAAAAATTAAACCATAACAGAGATGCATGAGCATCTATCTATAGACATACTGTATCTACTTGAGTAATTACTCTCCTTGCAGAGTTCCCCCTCAAAAAAGTCTGACAAAAGAATCATTTCCGTGGGGTCTGACTACATAAGGATAATTCCTAATGCAACTTCCTAATGCAACTACCAGGTTTCCTCCCATAAACCCCCTCAAAATACCCCCATATCTGAGCGAGCTGATGAAAAAATAATCCCCCGAGGGTATTTCTAAGAAATACAGTGTGTTGTGAATAGGTAATGAATGATGTAAGGGCTTGAAAAAATTATTTTTTATTGACGTGTTTCCAATTGTGGGCCTTTTTTGAAGATTTTCAGTTTATCTGGTATAAATCAATCATCATGAACCCAAACTTGCAATGCTAGCAAAAAAATTACAAAGGTGAATGTGCTATCACCTAAATGATATCATTCAGCAGAAAAGGCAGTTTAATGTGGAAAATTATAACCGTTTATCACTGTTTCTTGGCGCCATTTCCGGCGCCATCCAAAACAATGGCGCCGGGCGCCAAATTGGCGCCAGCAAAAATGGCGCCAAGCGCCAAGGGCGCCATGTCGCCATTCGAAATAATGGCGCCGGGCGCCAGATGGCCCCACAGAAAAGGGCGCCAAGCGCCAATGGCGCCATGGCGCTGGCGCCATTCCATCACTACTCGGCAGACATTAAACGAGTCAGCTTCCCTTGTTTTTTTGTATGAATAAGATATGTCTCAAATTCAGATTTGAACGGACGGATTCAGCTCGGTTCACAGGTTTTTTAAACCGATTGAACTTTCAAATGTGAAAAATAAATGGATTAAGTACGGATAACAAAATACGGAGTCTGAACGCTTGATATCTTGCCCAAAGAGTGCCTACGAATTCCTCCGGAAAAGTACGAATGTGATAGATACCCTGTATGTGAATTTGGCACGCGTCCAGAATTATAAACTGGTGGAAAATATAAATGAGAAAATCACTTTATTGTATTTTACAAATCCCACATGCAACCTGTTAGGCCTTCATCTTGTGTGAGAGTGCCCCCAAGTATTTACTATATATACCCTAGGGGGCACCCCCCTCAGGCCACCCTTGCTGCAGAAAAAAAATGTTCTCCACATTTTTTCTGGAAAATATAAATGAGAATTGATACAAATTTTTGTTCCTGAAGAAAATTAAATTTTTAATATTTTTTTTTCTCGACATTTGAGACCAAAAAGTTTTTTTAACATTGGTAGATTGTAAGTATGTTCAACTTTTCTACCCCCCCAGAACCCCCAGAAGCCCCACACAATGATGGCGTTGTTGATCAAATCCAAAAAAATATTTTTGAGAAAAACATAGGTTTGAAAAGGTGGACAATCCACTATCCCAAGCTATTCATGGAGCACATGGGGGCCAGAATTGGCTCGCTCAGTGTCAGGGGAAACATATGGCTGCTCCTGGGCCCCATTTTTGCACTTATGTATTTTTTATAGCAAATGATAAAAACAGCCCTGTGTAAAGAGGGCACTCGCGTGACAGCGTGTCCAGCACCTGCAGTGTCGTGATGCAAATTACAAAATACTTGTGCCCATTCAATGTGGCACTAATTATCTGATAAAAACATGTGGGGGCCAATGGGCAATGTGCCCTGTATCTAGTGTGAGTGGGCCAGACAAATAAAGAGGTCATGTCCAGAAAATGAAAAATCACAGTTTTTTAATCACAACCACAATTTAGGTAATCACAAAGTTTAAAATCATTGTTGACATGGCTCCGTGGCACATGTCTGTATATCTGGGGTAATTTTTGTGTGGGGGAGTGGGCAGGGGGTCAAAATATACCCCCTAATTACCAGGGGGTCAAAAGATGGCTTTGGGCAAGCCACAAGGACTTTTAATTTTTTGAAAAAGCACCAACACAAGTGTATTCATCACTTGTGTTGTAACCATACCAAAAAATGGCTGCACACTTCACCACAACTATATTTTGTGTGGTTTTTTGAAAATTCTCATCTATATTTTCCGGGAAAAAATTGGCAAAAAATCTTCATCAATCTGTAGCAGCAGAACAGGGGGGTGCCATGGGGTGCCACTTGGCATATATGTAGGCAAATGTTGTGGGCACCCCCACAACAAATGGCAGCCATATTGGGCTGCACGTTTTCCTGTGTAATTGTTATGAAAAATGAGGTACTTGATTTCTCATTTAAATGTGCCACCAGTTTACGAACCAGGGTGAAAGACACAGGTTTTATGTTTATGCCACTTATTGTGGGTGTGGAATGACATAAGCAACTAGAAATGATCGCAAATGTGTCCACTAGTGTGTGGGCCGCCATTTGCGATTATTTCTGGTTGATTTATTGCATTCCGCAGACATGGTCAGTGACGCGAACTTAAAACCTGCGTTTTTCTCTCTCATTTGTCTGAAACGCAAGGAACTTGGATGTGGGCCAAGTTCACATGTAACCCGATCATAAGTTTATAACGGCACTCGTACAAAAATACCTTAGACCATTGACTTCCATCATGTCCGCCGAGTTTAATCATATCTAATTACTTGTTTTACTTCCAACACCAATGAATTCATTGAATTTGAGAAAAATGGGTATACTCGGCGGACATCACACTTAGTATGAAATCCTACCATAACCCATCTGAATAATGAACCAAAAATTAACCAAAACCTTCGATGCTGCAATCACAATCCTCAGCCTACAGCCACAATGAACGGATGCCATGGATGCTAACTTAATTATGTTACTTTTTGGTTACTTGTCATTAAATATGGAAGCCTAATGTATGCATCAATCTGTTGATATGACACATGCACAAAATTCGAATCGCTGACTCGACCGGAAATTTTTTGGGGTTTGTTACCTGCATACTTGTGCTCACCTGATGCCAGTGTACATGCGTACTTGCATACCGATATTCAGCAGCCAAATTCACTCTCCTACACTAGCATATGAGAGTTGTGTATTTCCAGTAAATAAACTCACCAAAGCATGCACCTATATGTCCCAAAGAGCATGTGCAGAGATGTATTTTATAAATGCCACCTAAAACAAACAGCTAAATGTGTAAAGATACACCAGCTGCATGCTGCAGTGCACTCGCGGCTTGCTAGCAAACCTACTAGTGTTGGGAAAACACCAAATAATGATGTTAGCTGTGCCTATTATAATAGAATTGTGCGCGTGCCTAAAATATTGCGCAAGTGAGTGATGCTGATGCTATGAGATGGAGCGCAATATAATAGATGTAAAATGCAGCTAAATATTGTGGAGCTTGCCAAACACTATGTAGAAAGGAATGCTAGCACTTGCTTGGAATGGTTTACACCATTTGGCACACTACAGTAAGCCAATTGGCTTGGTGCCAACAAGGTTGTCTTGTCTGGAAATTTGAAAATTCAAATTTGAGGTTCCAAATTTGAAAAGAGCTTGCATTTTCACCTGTCAGCTGTCAAGGAAAAGCTTAGATAAGATCTAAGCTAAGATGATTGATGACACTGACTTCAAAGGGAAAAACCGGAACCTAAAAATGATTGACAGTTATTTTGGCGCACTACAGTAATCTAGGCTTGGCGCCATGCCAAAAAGATGGCTTGTCTAGACATTTGAAGCAAAAACCTAGATAAGATCTAAAAACTGAAGCAAAAAGACCAAGATAACGATCTAGAGCCGTGAATCATTTATTGGGGTTGTGACCACATCTCCCACAATATTACCGTATTTAAAGCTATGAACCTGTATCAAACACATGACTGGTGAATGGGATCCAAAAAGCATTTTTCTATCTTTATGCACATCACACAGGTAGGTATTTACTTTCACCAACAATTCATTTTCCTGAAATTCCCAATGATTTCAAAAAAGTTACAACAATGAATGTGAAAATGATGTGGGAATGAATCAAGACATTCCTAACAGAAGGCAATCAGAATGCAATTAATTATTTTTGAAAGAAACATACAGGAATAAAGTCTATTTTAAACTCGCAGCAAAATGAACAATGTCTCTATATCAAGATTGGGCTGTAATATCATCATTTTTCTGTGCATTTGCATGGAGATACACAGCCAGCAGAGATTCAACTCAATGCAAAGCAACACAAATGTTAAACCCAGGATGACCAGAGTGTCCACAAAACGAATTTGTCCAAGAACTGCCCCCATTCACTACTTTCGCAGGTCTCTAATCATTTGATACGTGCATTCACTTTTAATTCAGTCTCATAGGTATTTAGGTAGGTATTTGTTTCTGCGGCAAAACACCAATAAAACGCAACCCTTATGTTTACTCACATACCGTATTTCCTCGAAATACCCCCCGGGGGGTGATTGTTTCATAGTGGTCCCGAGAGGGGGGGGGGGTTGAACGAGGGGGGGGGGGTATTTCGAGGGGGGGGGGGTTATTATTTCACAAGAAAAATTTTGAAAACCAAGTACAAAATTGTCGTCTGAAACGTACGCAGACGTCGAAACATGCAACAAAAACCGCCATTTATAAGGTTCTGTAGACTAATATTAGTATGTAGATGGCAGAGTTGCGAAAGCGTATTTACGCTTACCCGAAATACCCGGGTAAATGGGTATTTATACTTACGCTTACGCTTACGCTTTCATAAAATACCTGTACGCTTTTTTACGCTTTCCCGGTGAAAATACCCGAGTAGTGAGTACCTGAAATAACTTACCCAATTCCACTCTTTTTTTGAAGAATAGCATACACAAAAAAAAAACGATTTTGATTTTCATTTTCAAAAAATGGAAGAATAGCATATACAGAAAAATCCACTTTTATTCAATATCCACATCACTGCATATAACATCTTCTATAAAAAATATTTTATCAGCATAAATATTCCAAATTTTAGTAAATTGAAAACAATGTCCATATCCAAATTTATCATCAATCAAATGTAATCACAATGTTCAACATTTAGCCCTGTTCCATTTCCTCAGTAGAGTCGCTCTCATCCGACTCACTCCCATCCATATCCATATCCGTGACATCATTCTCCTCGCATATGGCGCACTCAAAAAAACCGGTGAACACCATGTGTTTGTGCTCATCTATTTCATCCGTCGCGGCGCGCTCGACTGCAATGGACAGATTTTTTAAGCATAAGATTATTTTATTTCCTAATAATTAATATATCTAACTTTTGTCCAAAGTTTTGCATGAACCACTCTGACTACTGCAATCAGCGCAATTCAGCGACCCATTTTCAACACCCTTTTTATGCTCCAAATTTTTTTTCTTGTATTTGGCCAAAATAAATTTAATTGGCAAGCACTCGGCCTCGAAACCGGTCGAGCAAAGTGAACTGTCAACGCTTGGGCAGGCCAGCTTCCAAATAGGAAATTTTTTCTTGTCAAAATCACCCCCAGTAGCCCCATTGACAACATCCACCTTCACCACAGTACCAATGTACTCATTGAAAAAATCAATTCGCTGCTGAAATTCCACTAATCTATCACTGGTCCATTTTTGGAAGGACTGGTGCTGTAAATTTATATTGAATTATTATTTTCAAATTTCCCACTTATTACCCAATCTTACCTCCATAATGAGATTGTCCCGCAATGCCTCCATGTCACAGAGACGTTGACCCACCCGCACAGTAGCCAATATATCCCACAAGCCCATCGTTTTCACGCTGTGCAAACTTTCAACCATTTTGGCGCGGCTTTTCAGAATCATGTCCTTGACCAGATTCAAGGGCAGGTACTCGCCGCGCGCCAAGTCCAAAACCGACAACGCCTAATAAAATATAATAATTATGATTTGGAATATGAATTTGTGGATTTCATCAAATATATAATTATTCTTACATCTTTATCTTTGTCGCAATTTTCCAACATCAACTCATAGTTGGAATAGATTTTGTTGATGACTTTGAATGACCCCCTCATTCTACTTTTCATGCAATCCACATCATCATATTCCAAATCTTCATCCGCATCACTGTCAACACTCATTTTTTCCTCATAATCTATATCCATGGGATCATCACTGAACCACACATCGCTATCAATTTCACCACTTTCTCCACAACTTTCTGAGCTAAAAAATTTGGTGCTTTCAACCTCCTGCTTTACATCAGGAGTCTGTTCAACTTTTGGCACTTTTCCACCCCTCAGATACTGAGCACAGTTGCACTGAACATTGCTGAATGTAGGTGATTTTATATGTATGGTGTGGAATCTAATTCAGCAATAATAAACCACAAATAAACCCAACACCAACCCATCCTTATCCGTGAATGAAGTTGGACAGCTATCCACCTCTCCATGTAGCTGATGCGGTGCAGCCGGCTCAGCTTTTACCTGTTCCTCACCCCTGCCCAGCAAACCATCAACGTTTTCTGCAGTAATGCGCACAGGCAACAGGTAGAAGTTGGGCGGAGGCGACTCAGGCTTCGAAACGTCGCTTCTGCAACGTTTCACATAAAATACATGTTTAGAAATAAAAAGAAAAATGTCTTATTTGATAAAATTTTTAAATATTAATTACCCATTTGGCGAATAGGGCAAAGTCCAATTTGTGGGCGAAAATTCTGATGCCCCAGCACTCGCAGCAAACGTATTTATTCCAGGCAACGGCGTCACCGCCGCCGCAGCAGTTGGCGCCGTCGCCATCCCGCCGTCGCCGCCGCTGGGCGCCCAGCCATTCACCGCCGCCCCCGCCACTGCATCAGACGGTGGCGGCGTAACCGCCGCAGCAGTAGGTGACGCAGTCCCCGGCGCAGTCCCCGGCGCAGTCCCCGGCGCAGTCGCCGCCGCCGTATCGTCGTTGCTCATCGTTGGCGCCGAGCCATTTGCCGACGCCGCCGCAGCCGCAGCCGCCGCTGCCGCCGGCGCGGCCGCAGCCGCAGCCGCAGCCGCAGCCGCAGCCGTTGCATCAACAGTCCCCGCGGCAGCCGCGCAGACTGGCAGCGAGCCATCTGACAGCGCCTCCACATCGACTGGCGCGTCCACGTAATATCTCGCCAATGTGCCGCTGTCTGGATAGAAATCCTCAGGATTGTACGGGGGTGACGCCAGAGAATATCTGGGTGACCCATGTGGTGATTCCGCAGTGTGGCTGTAAAGATATATGTGAAAAGGTCATTTGATAATGGGCATATTTTGAGGCATTTATTTTAAGCAAGCAATTTATACATCTTGGAGATTTCAGAAAATCGTTGAGGGGTTGTTCAAGGGTTTATTATTCATAGGGTCTATTCAAGAAAATATATATATATTTATTTTGGAAAAAATTTAAGTACAAATATGTGTGTAAAAGATTTATCTCAAAAATACCAAGATTCAGTGCCATCTGCAAAATTGTCTGATTCCATGATCTCTGCTACTCCAATTTTATATTTATAATAGTTTGGTGATCAATTTGCAGAAAATATTGAATGATGCTAAATGTACCAAAAAATTGCCTTTTTATACTCATCCTCATGACACACTTTCTTTGTATTTTACTTTTTTCTTTACAATAGAATTACACACATAATTGTATTCAAATTTGACCCTTTAATATCTTACACTGTTGATTGTTTTAAAAGTCAAACAAAATAAAAGATTAGTGAGGGAGTAATTAGAGTTTAATTGAGCTATCAGCCAGGTAACAACCGTAACATTAAACTTTGCTGCCGTGGGTAACTACACAACCGTAAATTAAGTGTAAAATTGTATGTGTAATGTAAAAATACCAAGTACTTGAACCTGCGCGCCGTAGTTTTTATTACAATTGGCATAATACTGATAGTAAAACGTATTTATTTTTACTCCAAAAGTACATGAGAAAAATATAAATATTTTTCTGCTTGAAACTAAATTTTCAAATGAACTTGTCACTTGCAATCCACAAAAATGTTTTACAGATAAAAATAAATTACACCAAAAATATTTTTTTGATACTTTTAACAACTCTAACTGGGAGACGTGGGTGGGTGGTGTAATGCGCGCGCGCGCGCGACCAGCCGCGACCGATCGCCGTGACGGGGTGACGCTGGCGCGTGCAAAAAAATTTTAATCAAAGGTTTTTAGGAGCTGATAATCACCGGTGGTCTAAAATTTTAATGTGATTTTTTATGACCTCTTAATCACCCTAATGTGCTGACCCAATGCTAAAAATTCTCCTTTTTGTTTCTATTATGATGGTGACACAATAGCAAAGTTTACACATCACCCAAGTATAAAATGTACTAGTAAATGTCCCAGCACTAGTTCAGTCCAAGTTTTGCAAATTTTTCCCAAAATTATCAACATGTATCTTAAAATATATATTATTTTCATGTATGCATGTGTTTTTACTCATGCTACTAAAGGTAATGTAAATAGACCCCAACATGACAAAAATTTTGAAGATTTGGGAGATTATGTTAGAGGCTTTAACCCAGGTGGTTCTATTTTTAGTGACAATATCAATGAAAACAAAATTATTTTTGATTAAAAAATTTCAGAAGAATCCCTGTTGGGGGGCATTGAAATGGACCAAATTTTTCCTTCTACATCAAATGGCATTTCCAATGGTCAAAATAACAATGCAATAGATACTACATCTAGCACCCAATCAAATCAAAATCTTCAACAAAACAATGGAAATTCTCAATCAAACAACTTTTCACAAATGCATTCTTATGGAAATGGTCAGCAGCAAAATGCACATCAGGTTTATGCCATATTTTTTATGTAGTCTTATTTTATATTAAATTTATTTATATATATTTTCAGAATCAACCACAGTGCTTTCAATCCAGCAGCACTTTACCTACAATACCTGTGGGCACAAATGCTGGGCAACATAGGCAAATTATAAATTCACAAATAAATCAAATACAACAAAATAGAATACCAAATGTTATAAATCAATGGTTTGTTTGAATTGTGGAATAATAATTTTACTTATAAATCAAATCCTTATTTAATAGGCCAACACCTAATCCTACAATGCAAATGAACACAAGTGTTGCCCAACCAAGTAACAATTGCTTCCAAAGAATCTACAGAATGGTACCCCCACCTGTAAATCCATCCAATGGTGTGTTGGATACCCAAAATCACAGATATTTTTTGAATATGGATTCAAGGCAATTAAATACATTTACTCAGTTTAGGTATTTTTCTTCTATTTTTACATAAAAAGGCAAACATAAAAATTACATCACTTTTTAATCTTACAGGACACTAGGTCAAATAGTGAGATCTGGTCTGATTGAGAGGTTTACATTTTGGAATCAACAAATGGCAAATACTTTTGTTTTGGATGATGCAGCATTACTATTAATATTTGTAAGCAATACATATTTTACATATTTATACATCAACTTATTAAACCCAAATTTTATAGATGGCTTTTGGCAACACAATAGCTACTTTTCTTCACATGATGGGCATTGGTAAAATGACAGGAAGTGGACAAGGCACTACAGTGGAACAATTCACTATTAATGTGCTCACAACATTCAATCTCAGCTCTCCACTCAGAGAAGTGATATTCAATAATATTTGGGCATTAGAGGGCCTAGCTATAGGATTTATAAAGTCTGTGAATGACATGTTCATAGCACATAATTCACCCATATTGTATCAGTATGTGATAAACAACTTTTTAAGATTGGGTAACTCTTCACAGTTATTGAGGATAAAAAATATTGCTCAAATAGCTATACTAGATAATTTTTCCCCAGAACATAGTTTACTGATGCATTTTATAGCTGTATTCTTAAATTATTACTTGAAATTGTCTAGAATGAATTAATTATAAAGTTTTGAAACAGTGGAATGCATAAAAAAATGATGAAAAATGCAACAGAAAATAAATGCAGAAAATAAAAATGCAAATGAAAATCGCACGCAGCACGCACCACGCAAACACAAATAAAATTACGGAGGACGACGGAAGAAATACAGTCTGCATCCAAATAGAAATGCACACGCATGTCCTAACCCAGAGTTGTTAGGACTTATTCACCTATACTCAAAAGTATTTACACAAAAAAAATCATTTTTGATATTTAATATATTTTCTAAAAAATCATGACAAAAAGTTTCTATATAACACTTTTTAACTCTCAGTAAAAAGTACCCTTTTCAAAAGTACACATAATATGCAAAATTGGTACTTTTAACAACTCTGAATTACTCCTAGAATCACGTTACAACGCATCAAATTTACCCGAATTGTTTTCCGCAACAGCAGACGCAGACGGCAGGCGCAGTTTTGTGTGTGTGTAATCAATTCCGGAAGTCAAGGCGGTAAATTCCGCAAATGGTTGTGTAAAAGTAAGTGCACTCAATGAAACTGAATAAGAAGTAAAATCACGGATTTTTTCAGTACACTTTTAGAAATGGAAACTAGATGGAGTTTTTAGCATAGAAATATACGTATTTGCAACAAATGCACTTTATCATTGAATAGAACACGCGAAAATCTATTGATTCACCAACTTTCAACTGAATGCAGTCTTTTTTTCAATCAACAAGGAAAATTGCCATTTTGTTTGCGTTTTTTACCCAAAATGTAAACTACGCAGTCAAAACCTACACTTATGTCTTGTTAAATCGAAATAAAACGAAAATCAAACTTTTGTTGCTTAAAATACAAGTTAACGTAATTTACGCAGCCAAATCAAAATTTATGTCTCAACCCCTGGTACGAATGTGTATATCACTCTGCGAAAAAGATAATTGACATCCTGTTTATCAGGGATGCTTTTCTGAACAGTTCCAGTTCCCCGTAGGTTTTGAAATGTCAACTGACAGCCAGATTTTCGCTCTTATCTCTTTGTCCCCCACTACCTATCTATTTTGTGTTCACAAATCATTTTGTTTTACAAGCCTATTTTTAAGTTAAATAAACGCAAAATTACACCCCAAATAGGTTTCGCTTTTTAACCCCCCATATTTCTACACATTTTTCACCAATTAAATTCGAAATTTCCCATTTTTATTTTACTACATTTATCACCCCCCTTTACAGACTGCCCGTCGCCGCAATTCGCTTGGGACCGCAATTGAAATTTTATTTACCAGCTAAAAATTTTTGAAATTGCCATTTGGTGGCAAAGTTGGAATCTACAACCCGAAATTTTTACCCGACTACCCGATTTTGCCCACCCCAATTTTTTCACCCACCTAGGAAAAGGGGTATTGGTACGTTTTTTGGGGGGGCCTTTTTTTGCGGTTTTTGACGCCCCTTTATTGCCCGACTTCGAATTTGGGCAGAAGCGCCCCAGTTCAACCGTGTTGGTCGGGCGAAATTCTACCCGAACTCAATGTCGGGTGCAAAATCGACCCGACGCGCGATATTTATTATGCGGGCGGGAAAAATCTAGACCCGATGCAGCGGGAAAAGCATCGATATTTTTTGCGATATGTATTTTCATTCGGGAGAAACCTTCGCCTATCACATCGGGTCTAGATTTTGCCCGCCCGCATAATAAATATCGCGCGTCGGGTCGATTTTGTACCCGACATTGAGTTTACCCGCCACATGTTCCCCGCCCCAGTTTTTCACCCGCTGGAGTACAGCGAGCGTCCAAAAAATATCAGCGCTATAGCGCCGGCCAGCAATTAAGCTGGACTTTTTTTAATTCGCGCCCAATGTACTGTGGCGCATGAAAATGTTATCGGGCAAAATTTTACCCGAATTAGAAGTCGGGCAAAATGTCAATCCGACGCGTGCTAGTAAATACGCAGTCGGGCTAAATATGGATGTGTCGATGAAGCAGACGGCACGTATTTACTATCGCGCGACGGATTGATATTTTGCCCGACTTTTAATTCGGGAAAATTTTTGCCCGATTACATTTTCACCCGCTGGAGTACAGCGAGCGCCCAAAAAGCATCAGCGCTGTAGCGCCGGCCAGCAATTAAGCTGGACTTTTTTTAATTTGCACTCGCTGTACTCCAGCGGGTGAAAATGTTGTCGGGCAAAAATTTTCCCGAATTAAAAGTTGGGCAAAATATCAACCCGTCGCGCGACAGTAAATACGCAGTCGGGTTGAATTTGGATGGATCGATGAAGCGCGCGGCAAACGCCTCAATTTTTGTGCATTCCACATACGCTGAAGCGCTTTTCACGCTTCATCGATCCATCCATATTCAACCCGACTGCGTATTTACTAGCGCGCGTCGGAATGGCATTTTACCCGACTTTTAATTCGGGTAAAATCGCGCCCGACAACATTTTCACCCGCTGGAGTACAGCGAGCGCCCAAAAAGCATCAGCGCTGTAGCGCCGGCCAGCAATTAAGCTGGACTTTTTTAATTTGCACCCAATGTACTCCAGCGGGTGAAAATGTTGTCGGGCGCAATCCTACCCGAATTAAAAGTCGGGTAAAATGCCATTCCGACGCGAGGTAGTAAATACGCGGTCGGGTTGAATATGGATCGATGAAGCGGACGGCAAACGCCTCAATTTTTGTGCATTTCACATACGCTGAAGCGCTTTTCACGCTTCATCGACCAATATTCAACCCGACCACGTATTCACTACCGCGCGTCGGAATGGCATTTTACCCGACTTTTAATTCGGGTAGAATTGTACCCGACAACATTTTCACCCGCTGGAGTACAGAGAGCGCCCAAAAAGCATCAGCGCTATCGCGCCGGCCAGTAATTAAACTGGACTTTTCTAAATTAGTCAACAAATTCTAAAAATCTCGCAGTCTGGTGCATGATGGCGAACTCGGGCGGCTTTTTTGTGGCGGCGTTTTTTTGCATTTTCCTGTGGGGTGCGGCGACCGGTACCGAGCCTTGCGATGGTACTTTGTGCACGTGCGTCGATGACTTGGCGGAGTGCAACCCCAAGGCCCACTACGATATGAATTCGTTAGATAATTTTTGATTGTCGTGACCTAGTTTTTCAAAAATCTGACTGATATCCATTGTAGATACGGCATGGATCTGAACATTCTCCGGCTCATTATCAACGCGGACAGCATGCAAATGTGCGCCCTCACTAGGAAGAAATTCCCGTACCTGAGCAGGTCTAATTGCATTGTGGAGGTCGGTATCAAATGTCTGCTAAAATTTCAATTTTTTAAATTTTGAAAAAAATGCAAAAATGTAAAATCAGGGTTCCGAGGTGTCGCCGGAAAGTTTTGAAGATCACGTTGAATTGGACGATTTGGCCGACGTCATTGTCAGCGCCACTCAGAAGGTGGGCGTGATTTTTGATAAGCCTATATGTAAAAAAGATTTGTAAAGTATCCATTTAAGTGACCCTTTTTTGAGACAGGTAATGCGACCCCTGCAAGGTTGCGTGCACAAAAAGTTCTCACTTGTTGTTTTTTTACTTGAATATCGTTATATTTAGTTGTAGAATAAGCAATTTGTGCACGCAACCTTGCAGGGCTCGCATTAGCTGTCTCAAAAAAGGGCCACTTAATTGGTTACTTTACAAATCTTTTTTACATATAAACTCTGTGTAATTTCATCACGCTGTTATATAAAATATATAAAGTTGTTTGTTTGGCACGCAGCCACCTGTTCTGAGTGGTGAGTTGACGGATTTGCAAACCCCTTTTACTGACACGACTAGTTTTAGTCACACTACTACTACCACTACTGCCATGTCAGTAACCGCTGGTTCCACTGATACCACTGAACTAACAACACCTATCAACAAACCTGTATGGATGGTGCGGTCACCAAAGGGTGATGAAAGCTGGTGTAGGATCAAATCTATGTCATGTGACTGTGGTGTATGCGCAAAGAAGTGCCCCAGCCCAACCCCTCCACCCTGTCCAACCCAACCCCCGTGCACCACTGTTGAGCGGATGACTCCACAGATTATTTGGGTGTGTTTTGATCAGAATGATTGTAAAATAAAAAATGCTAAATATCAGCTATCTATTTATAGATTTCCCCGTCACCACCCAATCGCACGTCACCAGCGACCCCCAACCCGTTTTTGACTGCAACTCCGAGCACAACCCCCTCGACTACAAACCCCTCGACTACAACCCCCTCGACTACAACCCCCTCGAGTACAAACCCCTCGACTACAACCCCCTCGACTACAACCCCCTCGACTACAACCCCCTCGACTACCACAACTCCGAGTTCTACTGGTCTCAGTGACACAGAGTATCTCAGATATGTCAGCATAGTTATGACTAAGCCTGACTATGTGAGAAATCTCTGCAGAGATCTTACACCAGACTTTGCACCATCCACAAAAGTGTGAGTTGATCAGTGTTGATTTTTTTGCACTCTGACATTGAATAACAAAAATCTAGTTTTGTGTTCGTTCATTGTTATAGCCCGACGACCCCTGTTACCAGTGGTTCTACTGTGGTGGTGGAGCTTTTTGAAAAAAATGCTTTTCCGTCAACCACAGCCGCTTCAACGAGTGCACCTACCGTCCACACTGATACTGCCATGTTTGGCTCAGTCGTGCATAGGCGACAAAGTGGTGCTAAAAGGGTTATCACGGACTTGGGTGTACCTACTGCTAAAACTGTCATGAAGGACTTGGGTGTTCCCACGGTCGGAAGTGTGCTAATTAACAGAGAGGTGTTGGAGCAGGTGACCACCTTTAAAAAGTGGAACAACTAACACACAACTAAAAAGCATAACACGTGGGGTTATTTGGTTGACACAATTTTTTCAAATTCCATGATTTTTATCCCTTAATTTTTTACCAAAAAAAATATTTTCAGACACTTTATTAAACACTTTACATTAAACACTTTTTATTAAACATTAAAAACTTTACATTAAACCCCTACATTAAACACTTTAATACTTTCTCGAATTTTTAACCCCCCTATCACCACCCCTGTCTACTGTTGGGGTTGGGGTGGGGAATTGTAAAAAATGTCGTTAGCTGAGCTGAGCTGAGCTGAGCTGAGCAACACTATGCTCACAACCAGTTTCGCCAAACATAACTAGATCCACATCCACAGTTAGCTGCTGTGAGCAAAGTGTTGCTCAGCTCAGCTCAGCTCAGCTAACGACATTTTTTACAATTCCCCACCCCAACCCCAACAGTGGACAGGGGTGGTGATAGGGGGGTTAAAAATTCAATATTTTTGTAAAAATGTCCTATGACAGTTTTAAAAATGGACAAATAACCCCCCCGGTCACCTACAAAAATACATAATTCTTCAATAAATACAGCTGGAGCGTCTCATGGCCAATTCCGAGCGCATCATGCGAGAAGCCGACCGCATCATGGCCAGCAACGCGCGCATAGAGTCGTATACGGGCGACTTCTATTACAAAGTAGAAGATGCCAGCTACAACGCGGGCTCCAATTTGGTGATGCTCGGCGTGGTTTTCCTCCTGCGGCTCATTTTTGACGTGAGTATCAATCAATCACAATTACTTGTTGACATACTAAAAACAAAAATGTATCAAAAATTGCAGTACATGTCCGCCAAGCTGAATCGCGGCGGCCCCCGACGCCCGCACCCAACCGACAACACGCAGACTGACAACCCCCCGGCTAGACCCCACAATAGGCCCGCGCGCGATGAAGACTTGGAGGCCGCCCACTCCAGCCGCATCCCGATCACTTTCGCTAGGGCCCCGACAGGTGCTAATTTCACAAACATTTATTGAAAAGGACACGTAGTATTTTGCACATGTCAGTAGTATTTTGAGCAAGTTGTCAACGTACGCGTGAGGTTTTTTTGCAGTGTGGCTAAATGTAGACCCGATATGGCTGGTAAAGCACTTTCAGCGTGAAAATATTGCAAAATATTGCTTCGCCCACCATATCGGGTCTACATTTAGCCACACTGCAAAAAAAACCTCACGCGTACGTTGACAACTTGCTCAAAATGCTACAGACATGTGCAAAATACTACGTGTCCTGTTCAATAAATGTTTGTGAAAATAGCCGCTGGTCACGGCGGCCAATCGTCGTCGACCCCCCGGCCCCACAGGGATGCCAGCATTGACGACATGAACAATAGGATGGACATGATCGCCAATGAGCAGAGGGAAGTGACCGACTCGCTCGGGGCTATCCAGCGTTGGTGTTTTTTCAAAATGGGTGGGGGTTTGCATCTTGCGTGGGGGCGTTTGCGGGGTTTTGAAGTGTGGAAAAATGTTTTTTTCATTGACAGTGCTGTCTTGACTCTTAAAAAAACACACGCAGCAATGTTTTGAACGTTTTTTGCCTGACTGGCTGGTTGCGCAGGCGACTAGTTGGCAGGCAGCCAAAAATTGAATTTTTGATATCAAAATAAATTCGATATTCATCTGTGCCAACCAACTAGATGCCTGCGCAACCAGCCAGTCAGGCAAAAAACGTTCAAAACATTGCCACATGTGGAACGGCCACAAAATTACCCCTTTTCAAACAGAGACCCTCATCGAAATGAAAGATAGGGTCGGCGGCGGCGGCGGCGGCGCCCCCGCCCGCACCAGGCACGACAATACGCCCAGCGAGCGGGACATGATGCAGTTCAGCGAGGACCGCACGTACTACGACACGGGCGCGCGCACAGTCCACCGCTCCAAATCGAACGTGGGCGTCGCCAGCACCAGCCGCCACGCCAGTAGGCAGGTGCGCGACTACCGCGGCACCGGCGGCGGCAGCGTCGACGCTAGGTGGGAGTTTGGTGACAGTGGGTTGACTTGAAAAATATTTTCCAATCACAATCACCACCACAAAAAAATTATCCTGTCGCAGCTAGGCTTTGAGCGAGCGTGCGGCGGCGGCGGCGGCGGCGGCGGTTTTTTTCCAGTGTTTTTTTGGTGGGTTCAATTAAAAAATCATAATTTCCGCCACTGCATTGAAAAATGCCACAACTATCTTATCATCGCAGTTTTCTTCTGCGGCGGCGGCGGCGGCGGCGGCGGGCGTGTGCGTGTGCGTGTGGCGGCGGCGTGTTGTTGTTTTTTTGGCTTATAGGTTGGTGGTTTGAAAAATCTCATCCTATCCCAAACAAATACCACAACAAATATTTTGTTGCCGCAGTTTGCGCGCGGCAGTTGTTTTTGGCGGCGGCGGCGGCGGCGGCGGCGGTTGGCGTCTGCTGGGGCAGTCCGTTGTGAGGTTTTGGTGTTGTTTTTCGCGTCGTCATTGTTTCTGATTGGTTGGGGTGCGCAGAGACACGTGGTCAACTACCCATTTAGTTCAGTCTAGTTGACATCGCATAAAGTCTCATTAGTTGTTCTCCAAGTTGACCACGTGTCATGTGTGTTTTTTGCGTTCGCTCTTTTTTTGCGCAGTTACCCATCGATTGGGTCCAGAGACGCTTCATGTCAACTAGTTATCCAGATATTGTCTAGTTGACATTGCAATTTTTTGTGTCAACTCAATGTCAACACACGTTGTTGTTGTTGTTGACATGAAGCGTCGTGTGTTTGTCTTGCCTCCGATTTTGAGATGTCACCTGTCACCTGTCAACTCGCGCCAACAACTGTATTTTGCCCGACTTCTTGCCCGGTAGAATTGTGCCCGACAACGTTTCCGTGCCCGTCACAGTACAGCGAGCACCCAAAAAGTATCAGCGCTGTAGCGCCGGCCAGCCAGCCAGCAATTAAGCCGGACTTTTTTAATTTGCGCTCAATGTACTGTGACGGGCACGGAAACGTTCTCGGGCACAATTCTACCGGGCAAGAAGTCGGGCAAAATACAGTTGTTGGCGCGAGTTGACATGTGATGGCGTTTGGTGTTTTTTCGCGTACTATTGACTTCCACCCAGAGGCTCTAGTGTCAACTAAATGATCAGAAAAAAATTGCCTCTCCATCAGTTGACACGAATTCAGTTGACATCCAGCCAGCGTGTGGGGGATTTTGTTTTTTTTCTTCTAGGGTTCATGTGAATGTAGTGAATCTCCCAGGAGAAGAGTTTGATGAATTCTGATGAAAGCACATGAACCCTGGAACCAGTGATTCATTCCAGTGTGCTATACTTTCCAGTGTGCTATTTTATGCACAATACTGTGCACAATAAGTGGTGGGGCCCCAATCCCCCAAGTGTCCAAGTTATTACTAGCGAGCATGAGCATCATCAGCAGGGCTTGGGGCCACCACCACCACCTAAGCAGCAAAGGCATTTTCACTAGGCATTCACTTATTGCCACTTATCTACAATCAATGTGCATTATCTAGTATTTTTTAGCTTTAAAGTTATGATGCTCACACCATGAAGCTCTATATTAGATAGCCAGCCAGCAACAAAATGATGAGAAGCACCAGCATCATGAGCTTCATGGTGTTCATTAGTGATTCGAGTTTGTTGTTATTTTTTCATTTATATCATGGCCGCCAGTTGATGATATCATAATATGAAATATAATCTCTTGTATGTCACTCGAGTCAATGGAAAAGTGTATCAATGCAATCAACTAATTATTCGGTGACAGAAAACGGAAATGTATTTAGGTAGCGGATGATTGATAACGGAAAACAGAAGATAACGGATGCATTGATAGCCTACTGTCACTGGTAGGTGGATGTGTAGAAACAAAAAATCACTGCGGCGGCCTTGTCGGGTTTGGTGTGTCCTGGTGCAATAATTACTGGGTAGCCATCACTAGGCGGTTATCGTCCTCCAAACTGTTGTGGCACCCAGCATTCGCGCGGGCTACTGCGAGAGAGAGAGAGTGTTTTTTACTGTCAGCCTCCTCCTCGGAGGCTGATAGTAAAAAATTAGTAAAAAATAGGGGTAAAAAATAGGTTTTAGGGTAAAAAATTTAGGGTAAAAAATTTAGGCGGGCCATTTTTTTACATTTTTTACATTTTTTACATTTTTTACAAAAGAAAAAAAGAAAAAATTACGTGCTCTGTGCCAAAGACAATTGCCATCGCAACTGATGAACTCGTCATCATGTGGGTCTTTGGAGCGACAATGCGGTAGCGTAGTGTCAAATAAAGGGTGGCACGCGTAGCCCACCAGCTGCCAAGCCTTCACTATGGCCTTTCTACCATCGCAGGGGGCTATTTCACCATTGCGGGGCCAATCGTGATAGATACCGTCTGTTTCATTTTGACCTAGCGCGGCGTATTTATCCGCAACATAATTTCTAGCTATATTCAGATTCACTTCGGAATGGGGCCAATTCTTGATAATATTCTGCAGATCATTTAGTGAAGAAGCACCCATCAAGTAAGCATTTTGGAATGGCCACAGTGCGTATTGCAGATGGAGGAACCTTTGTGCGAGCAGCCAGCCCGGGCGCCCCGAGTAAGGGCAGCGTTTGTGCCGCAGCGCTTGGAAGCACTCAATGTGCGTCGCCGTGTTCATATCCATTAGATTTTGTAAAGACATTTCGCGTATGTTTAGAAATTCATTTACGACCAGATATAGAAATCGTTTCACGCAGTCTAATTGACTGGGCGTGGTGTCGGATCGAAGATAGAAATCTCTGGGATTACATAGAGTAAAAATTGAACCTTTTCTGTTGAACCAGAATTTTGGGAAGGTTTCTGAAAAGTTGTAGGGATCACTGTTTATGATAATGGTTATTGATGTTTACTGTGATATTGCCACCATAGCGGCCAGGAACGGCGACGCTAGGAGCTGTATTTACTTTATCACCCTTGCAGGAACCATCGTCTTCCCCGCCGCCGCCACCAACACCACAACAACAACAGTCATCACCATTGCAATGATGACGGTGACAACATTGACATTGACGCGGTTCTATTATACACGTGTGATCTAATGCCGAGTCGCTGCCCCACTGATAAATTATACCCCATGGTTGTAGCAAGTTTGACACACTTTTTATATTTTGCAAATCATTGTACACGCCCTCCATGTTGTTGTCCTCCACATCGGTATCGACTTCCATCACATCCTCCGTAGTAGTAGTTAAGTGCTTGGTGTTTGCGGCTACAGCTGCGGCGGCTTCCTCCTCATTTTTTTTCAAATCTTTCACTTTTTTTAAAAGTTTACTGATTGCACCTCTACCCTCTTGATTAATATCTCTTGCTGTATTTAGGTCCTGGTGGTGACTGTTGGCGTTGGAAGTTGTGCGGAGATTCAGGGATTGCGGGCGCTGGACGCCCCCATTCGTCGGCGGGTGCGGTGGTTGCTGCTGCTGCTGCTGCACTATTGGACCCCGCTTCATTTTCCCCCCCTGTGGTTGGTCTGTGACGAATCGAATCGATCATTTTTTCATGTCTAATACGGCACCCCCTACATAAACGGACTTGCACTTCTATACTGTCATCAGAATACAGTTTTGATGGTAAATATTTTGTGCGCGTTTCACAAACTCTACACAAAGCAAAGGAAATCCATTTATATCCGTACATTGTACAGAGCGGAAAGTTCATTTTTCTCCGTTTGTACACAATTTCCTTCCGTTCACGCCCATATATACCTCCATACCCACCTTCATTCTGCTTTTGTTTCTCAATCAAATTTTGCCTATCATCATCTACACCTGCCACTGCAGTGTCATCGATTATGGGCAGTTCGGGGTTGTCATCGGGATTTTGAGTTTGCTGCTTGGCGAGATGTTCGTTGATTGCTGTTCCTACTGCGGTTTTGGCTGCGGAGGCGATGTTTGCTGCCATGTATGATGCCATATTTTCTGCTTTGGTCGATAGGTCAGTCGGTCAGTCTGTCGGTCGGTCGGTCGGTCGGTCAGTCGGTCGGTCAGTCGGTCAGTCGGTTGAAGAGATGCTGATTGGTTGCTGGCTGCTGCTGCTATTGCTTGAAAAAGCATATGAAAGAAACTGTGGAAAAATGAGATCCTTTTATATGTTCCAAAGTATGTGTAGTGTAAAGTTCCGCAGTGTAATAACCATAGTGTAATAATGTGCGTTGTAACGATGCACTGTGTAACGACAAAGTGTAACTGTGATGGTTGTGTAACAGGACACTTTTGAAAGAGTATTTAAATAAAGCAGTATGTGACATCACCACCCAGTAAAAATACCAACACCTGAAGTCATGGACGCGCAGCAGCAGCAAGCACCACATCACCCCGCAATCTTTAGAGGTGAAAAGCCGAGGCAAGTAGCATTTCAAAAAATCACCAAGAATGCCTTCACCCCGATTTATCAATACGATGATGTTGGATTTCGAGTCTACTCGGCTTATGAGTATTTCATCCCTCCCGGAGGAAGGTGCTACATAATGTTGGACGTGCGCTTCCAGACTCCAACTGGTGTGTACCTCCGTGTATCGAATACGCTGTGTCTTGCGTTGTTTTACGGCGTCGTGGCAATTAATGGTTAGTGGTCAAGGCTAAGTTGGTCATTTTGGCAAAGCTAATGTTCACTTGTTACATGCAGATTTGATCGACAGCAGCGGAAATAGTGGTATTTTGTTGCTCAACTTATCGGTGCACCCTGTTTTTGTTTTCCGAGGTATGCATGTGGCAAACATAGTTTTGGAAAAATTTATGATTCCCCAAATGATTGAGTTACCAATGAACGCACCCATCCGAAGTACTTACTACAATAATGGGGAGCGGGATTTCCACGATTTTCTGACGCGCTTGGATTTTGCTGCTGGCAAAAATCCCATACCTAGTGGTCAGTTTTTTTCACTGTAGTGAGTGTTGTCCTCGCGGTCAGTCGGGGTCGGTCGGTCGTGAAATTACAGTGTGAAATTACATGCATGCAGCGAGAGATATTGATCCCGATCACTATCGATTTGGTGCTGCGACTCCCACGATTGATGCATATTGGGGCAGTTCCTGGTATACCCCAAAGTGTCCTGAATCAATCCTGAGCTGCAACGATGGGAGTGATGGAAGCGGCAAATTCAAAGAGTGGAAAGCTTACAAAAAATTCTGCCTGCCAAAACTACCGATTGAGACCAGTTGTACTACAGATCCCTATTTGAATAGGATGAAACCTCAAGCAAAGGGCGATGCTTACTTGTCATGGGACAGACCCTTCAAGATTAAGGAGGACGAATATGAAAAAGCTGCTGCAGCTGCAGAGGCTGAAACTACCGCCATGATAGCCTCCGTCGATGGTGACTACGTCGGTTTCGATGCGCGTGACGATGTGAGCAGTGTTCATACCGATTTTAGTAGTGTTTGGGTGTAGTGATAATTTTGACAACAAATTTTGTATTTATTCATTGAATATAACCTCCCTCGCACCTTTTGACAACATTCTTGTTGTCGTCAGTTTATCAAATAACGTAAAAAATAAAAACCGCACATCGTGATTACAAATTAATGCTATAACTTGCGACACGACTTTTTTATTTCTTATGTGTTTACACAAACACATCAACTTCACAAAAATTAGCGAATATAAGCCACACGTATCGGAGGCTTTTTTTTGTATCACAACATGATTAAATGAAAAAATGCAATTTTGGTCAAACTGCGTTTTTATATCACTGATCACTCTCTGAGATAGATTTTCTCGCCCTAGTGAATCAAAAATAAACACGTGATTATGTCCTAATCTATATATAGATATGAAATGACCCCATGTCAATTCAGGATATTGAAGGAAACATACAGCCCCTCTTTCCACCTGAATGTCTTCACTCAAATTGACGCTATCACTTAAATTAATGCACCTCGTACCATTTTTGCTTAAAGTCGAATCGCCTTTAATAATTGCTTCGATATCTGTCACATCCATGAACCCCTTTCAAATCCAAGCCACCGCTTCTTACGAACCCCTTTTCACAACCAAGCCTCTTCTTACCAACAACCCCTTTCCACAACCAAGCCTCTTCTTCTAGTAATTGGCGTTCGACAAAATGGTCCTATCGGGATGCAAATGAAGTGATGCAATCGAAAAACAATAAACTAATATAACCAGACCTTCAGGTGGAGTTGGGTCATGGAAAGAGAAATCTATGCCTAATGAACCGATTGACATTAAATCAGTTTTTTCGGCATTTACTGGGCATACTACTGGGTCAAAAGCTAAAGCAAACATGTTTAACTTAAATTCATCGTATGACAGACAATTTTTTACATTGAAATTCTTCTTCAAACATCGATACAATTCCGAGAAAGCCATCGGATAGCCCAAGTCTGATGTGTCGGGTGTGTCTCGATCAAAGTAGTACGGCACCATGGGATGTCGTGCAGCCCCGAACAATAATGCCGCTCGTTGTATACCATGTGGTTTGTAGGAAAATTTTGCCTTGAGTACATCTTGAGTCAAATATCGATCTCCACCTATCATTTGAACTATACAAAAGTTTGGTAACTTGCCGGCGTAAATGGCTTGCTGAGATGTTTGTTTCAAATTACCGGGTACATTTACCCTGATTACGCGAGTATTCAGAAAATGCAGTTTTAACGGCCTCTTAACTGCCGTTTTTTCCACAGCAATCGCGCACTGCGCGCTAGGTTGTAAATGCAAAGCAAATAATTGTATCCTCATTACTTTTATTTTGAAACTCTTTGCTTTCTCGGATAATGGTAGGTTGAAGCATTCTATACAGAATTGGTCGCTATGTCTCAACAGTTCTATTGTTAATGGATAACCCGCTGGCCATCTGGGTTTGGTCGAAAACAAATCCAAAGATAATTTTGCATAGCTGACACATTTTTTACTACCCGCAATCAGCATCGCCCTCCTTCTGAAACTGTCGCTTTCAACATCTTGTATATCATCGGTATATTCCTCATTAAAAAACCCGGAAGTTTCTTTTTCCTTGTAAATGTCATCCATATTTTCCAGTAATTTGTGCTTCATGTTAGCCATGTAGCCATAATTATCGTTGATGTCCAAAAGTAAAGCATCTTTACTAAACAGTTTTACTGAACGCCAACAAGTTTCACCAAACCCTGGTATCAAGGCTAATTTGTCGGTAATTTCAGTTTTTACTGGTGGCTCACCTAAATTCATATCTTTTGGTAAATCTGTTCCATCCTGTTGGACGACTTGGTATAACATACGAACATAAATGTTTGACAGGTCGATATAATACTGAGAAGTATCAATCGTCCATGTCCAAGAGGTGTTATAATCATTGTGCTGCACAGTGAGTGGTACTTCAAAAAGTTGGGATTGGACAAAAGTTGTGTCGATTGCGGGTGCCGACCAATATTCCACTTCATCAGATGTTATAAATGAAGATGCGGGGTCGACTTTCTGTTTCAGTGTGGTTTCGGGTTGTACAACATTTGAAGCAGCCATTTTGCATAAACTTATTAAAATGAAGCAATGATACTTTGGACTACGGCTTATATAGGATTGTCAATTAGTCGGTCATTATTTAACTAACTAACGTGGAAAAACTGGAATAGATACAGGGTACTTTTTCTTTCTAAATCTCTTCTTGCGTCCTTTGCCTGTTCTCTTTTTTCCCCCTTTACCTTTCAACCAGGGTGGTAAAGATTTCTTTCCACGTCTCCTTTTCCTTCTACCCCTTCCCTTTGCTGCCCGCCGTTTACCCTTACCAATTTTCTTTTTAACATACTTGCGTCGTTTTTTCTTTTTCCCTTCTTCTTCTGCTGTTGACTTGGTGACAGATTGACTTTCACTAGTTATTACAGGTTCAACTAATGATTTTGTACTAACAATATTAGGTGGACCTAATCCGACTAATCCGGTAAAATTAGCCTTCTTCATTATGTTATTTTCATAAAATGATGCATCTGGTGTATTATATACTCCGTAATTAAACTTGTGAATTTTTGCACATTCTTTTTCTGATTCGGGGTGATCCATGATATTTTAGTGTAATATTGGGCGTTTTCTCAGAGTCAAAGACATAAAAATTCTAGTATCTGGGCTTAATTTAGCGACTGATCCGTTCTCAAAGAACAATGTAAATTGTAGTCTATTTGTGTAAACTGAATCAAATGGGTGAAATTTTTGATCGGTAGGTCGCAGATCAACACTTTGAATAATTTTTGAACCATCCAATAGAACGTTCCCTAAAGAAACTTTGTTGCAACCAAATAATGTTTTTTGAAGTGATGAAACTTCAGCTATATATACCATTTGACTCCCACGAAAGAAAGCTCTGCTTGGATGTACTAAAATGCCGTCATTTAGTAAATGATTTTTTACTGATAACAAACTTCTCAAAGCATCTGATAGTAAAAGCATAGAAACATTTGTCTTTGTAATGTAAACATCTGTCCCACATTTTTGAAAATCCAACGTGACTTTTTCTCCATTTTCTACGGGTGGTGATTTTGGTGTTAATTTATTTTTAACATACAAATCTATAGAATTTTCGACTCGATACAACCCGTTGTCATGCTCTTTCAAATCTTCGAATGGCACGTGTCTTCTTTTTCTGCCATTGACGGATGTGGGAACGTAGAACTGTGTTCCTACGGCTTGATAAGCGTGTATCGAATCAAAAATATTAGGCCAGTGTGGCTTTTTTCTCAACTCTTTTAAATCTGAACATACCTCCGCGTTTTTGAATGCGTCCTTCAAGCAATTGATAACTTGCTCGGCACTGGGTAATTCAATAAATTTGCCATTGATCGTTAGTTTGGAAAAATCCAAATTTGCGTAATAAAATTTATTATTGAAATCATATACAATATAGTAATATTTATCCAGCTCATTGTGATGTTCTAGGACATTTTCTGACCTATCTATATGTGAACACGATAAGGATGTTATGGCAATTTCCCAATTTTGAGACAATTTAAACTGTAAATTGCTAGGAAAATTATAAACCATATTAGCCGCCAAGTGCTCATTTTTGTTCGGTGGTTCCAAAATTAAATCAATATGATATTCATTGGACTTGGGCTCCATCAAGCAGTATAGTTTTTAATGTTAGCAAAAATTAGATCATAAACTTGTTCTTGAGCAGATTTCTTATCAAAAATTCTCAAAAATGCCCTTAAAATTTCGGGAGATTTCTCAGCAATGAGTTTAGGTGGCAAACGCGTCGATATATATATCAAAATTATAATTACTGTCAATAATTGAATTAATGTGACACCTATTTGAAAGACCAACTTTTTATTGACTGTGCAATTTATATTTTTTCTCATTGGTTGCGCTGCTGCTGCTGTTGCTAGATCACCACGTGTATATTCCTCCTCTGCGGGTAAGAAGGGTTGCATTTTTTCCATGCTGGATGTTTTACTTCGTGTAGTGGGTGTTGATATGTTTTCAATTGTTTTCATTTTCCTATTCTTCATGGGTGTCGGTCGGCGTTGATCAAGTCTTGTTCGTAAAAAACTTTGGGCATAATCTCTGAATCAGTTGCGTCGGGCTCTTTCGAAATGTAATACGTGTACGGCCAAAAATTATGTTTTATTTTTGCAATGTAATATATATTCGATGAGAACTTTTGATCAGTAGACTTTGCAAAAGTTTTGTGAATACGGACTCTTACTGGGTCATTGAGTGAAAACTTTACTTTTGGTCTTTTCTTGTGGGGTATATTCTTGAGAGAACCCCTCTCTAATTTGGGTAAAAACCTTCTTTTGAATATATCGCGATCGTCCAGAATAGTCAACTGAATAGGGGCTTTATTGCCGAGATATTTACGCGGCGTCCTATTTATAGCATCAACGATAGATCTTAGAGCGAAATAATATCTTTTATTTTTGGTGATTGCGTAAAATCTAGCTAATTTAAGACGAATTGTTGAAATAATTTTCTCGACTGGTGAATTCTTTTGATAACTGGCTAGCGGTGTCAACGTTATTCTTTCATTCGTTAAAAACTGAGTAAACTCCTTACTTAAAAATTCTGCTGCAAAATCACAGAATACTGTTTCTACGCTACCTCCCCTAGATTCAATTTCACGTAAAATTTCTTCAAATTTTTTGGTCACGTGAGATGCTGCTTTTGTTTTGCATATTCTAAAATGTATCATGTCCGAAAATGTGTCAACAGCTAGAAATACTGCTGTATTTCCATAATTTGTTTTTGGGGGTCCTAAAAAAGCGAGATCAATGCTTAGACAATCGTATAAGCCGGTACTAATAACAGGTCTTGTATTTTTCTTATAGCGTTTAGTTTGTTTTGTTAAATTATAACTATCTTGCCTTTTCAACCACTTGGCGACAAATTTAAACTTGATACCGGTGTCGTATTTGCGGGCTTCATTGTAAAGAACTTGAGTCCTCGAGAACAATCCCTGTGTAATTTTTTTGGCCGTTATTTTACCTTTGTTATATTTTCCATACCAGAGAAATTTTAACAACTCTTCACTTTTCTTTTTGTTCATATTAGTTACCGCCAGTTGTTTTGAAGCCAATGAATCTGATGCGTAAATGGTGTTGATATCTTGGAACGCTTACGTTTGATTTTCCTATTTCTTTTTTCCCCCTTACCGATTAGATCCAGTAATTGTCGTTTGTGGTCAGCGCGCGTGTGATGTCGTAGCGTTGTCATGTGACGCCAGAATTCTTCAAACCCAGCTGGTTTTGCTGGATTTAATCGTATAAATGAGGGTTCGCCGAGTTTTTTTAGCACAATTGTAGCCAAGTATCGAATTATATCAGAATAATTGGAATTTTCTACTACCTTTGCATTGTCGGTAATAATCTGATTATTAGTATCGACCCACACTCTATGCATGTATCTTCTGTGCGTTTCCCTCATTTTATCTGACAATATATTCGAATCTCCATCTTTTATTTGAATTTTGGGCACACCTTTTTTAATGTACCTATCTTTGGATGATACTGTACTATCTTGATCGTCATCGTCGTCATCATCATCGTCACCTTGTTGTTCATTTTTCGCGGCGGCGGCAGACTCTTGGAAATTCAGTAATTTACGTTTAGCTGATGCTTTCCGGGGTGAACGATGTGGGGTGCTGCTACTTTGTTTGGATGATTTAGGGGCTTCACCCGTCATTTGTGGATATAGTTGAAGTGGAAAAAAAGATTGCTCGGGTTGCTCGGGTGTATTGAACGGTGTTTGTTTAGTTTCAGGTGGTGACGTATTTTCTGTTGGTGGTTCTGTGGGTGGAGTTGAATCATCATCCCCAAAACCGCCGAGATTTACATAATTTGATGATAGTTTGGTAGATAGTAAATTTTTTTCCTCAGTGTTTTTGACATTATTCAATATTAAAGATAATTTATTTCTCACGGCTAAAAGTAAATGATATTTTTGGACGTCAGTCAGTCGTTTGCTTTTCATTATGTCATCTATCAACTTTTGAAAATTTTCTTTTCCCGCTTGTTCATCTACAAACTTTTTTAATACATATTTGAAGTCTTTGACACTTATGTTTGACCTATGTTGAGCATCCATGTTTACTTGCTGTGAAATATCTTTGAAGCGACGTTATTTATTAATAATTTAATCATTAAAATTGATGAGTGCTTTGCCAAAAGATTTCTGCCACTTTTGACAGACTGGCAATTTGACAACAAATTTATAAAAGGTGTAAAATAGTCGAGTGAGCGAATCACCGATCTACTAAGCAATTTTCGTAAATCACGGTTATAATTAATATTATAAGCTATATCCAAAATGGATGATATCACATGCCTATTCGCAGTTCTTAAATAGGAACGAAGTTCCTTATCACTTTTTATGGTTGCTACTTTGTTCAACTTGTTGGAATACTTTTTCACCCTGGCTACCCTGGAAGATTTCATTATGACTGATTGCGGGTGCGTTGATCGGTGACAGACAAAAATGATTCACTGTTGCCGCCGCCCGTGTTGTTAAAATTTGATGATAAATCGTACAGTATTTGGTCTGCTCCGTTTTCATTAAATACGTTGGTTCTGGCCTGAAAAATGGGGTTAGGTATGTGTTGAAATGACACTGTTATATACCCGTATGGCTGTTGTACGGCGTCGCTATATGCCAGTAAAAATTTTTTCTTTTGTTCGCTTTGGCCGAACCAACTAGTTGCTAATGAATTTACAACTTGTTCAGTTGGATACTTAAATAAAACTAGATATGTACAGTTTCTTCGTAAAATTCTAAGTGAACTCGAGTAATACGGGTCGTGTATTTGCACAAGTATTAACAATTTTTTAGAATGACTCACCGAATTTGTGATTAAACGGCTAGTATACCATTGCGGCATTAATAATTGCATATCATCATAGACAACTATTTGAGCCAAATTGCTATCTTCCAACGATGACAAGTCGGGTACTTTGTTGCGTTCCAGTATCTGCACTTTGTCTGGAAACTCTGATTTTAGTTGTTGATATACTGGATGGTTGTGTTGATTGCTGCCTGAGCATATAAAAACCTTGTCGGGGATTTGATCCAAATTGAGCTGTCCCCTCAGAGCGTGTTGTAAAAACTTGAGAGACCAATGACTTTTACCACTTCTACTAGGTCCAATAATAAGATAAGACTGACCGTAATCTGCAAATTGAACATCGTTTTCAGTAAAATATTGTTCAGACATGATGCGGTTTTTTGCCTGAATATCCCCAGGGAATCGACCAGGATTTGCCGCCTTGCCAGTAGTGATATCTTTTTTTCAATTGAAAGTGAACTCTTTTAACTACGTTGTCCGTGGTGATAGACAAAAGACTAGGTGTATGTCTAAACTGAAGATTTACGGTACTTATATAGAAAGGGGTGTAAATCGCAGGTGAAAAAAATGAAAGCAATTGTTTCTTGAGCTCATTACTTTGCAACAAATATCTGTTATTATTTGTCATGCGCACTCCTTTAGCCTTCAAAACTGTGTGTGCGGATTGTGGGTCAATTTTTTTCCTGTATGTAAGTGAGTAAAATTTATTAGCGATTCCGATAAATTCGGATATAAACTCATCGTTTGGTACATCGCTGTCTAATCCTCCTAGAATACCCGGGTTTAATTCTGGATGATTATGCCTCGCCACCGAGTCGTCATGTATGTAATAACACGAATCCGTGTCCGTATATAACAGTTGATTATATTGAAACTGTTCCAACAGCCTCTGCAACATAGACCGCGCGTAGCTAGTAATGTATAGTGCTAATATAAGACATGAATTTGGGGAATTTTGTACGTGTTCATTAGCTGTTTTCAACTTTACTCTCGCAATGTTCTCATTCATTATAAAAATTTCCTCAATGTCATTCATGGGGGAAAAGACAGTTGTCATAAACTTATTTGTGTCCTTGATAAACATGTATTTTGATTTTTGACTATTCATACCCAACTGTCCATAGGCGCTATTCAATAATAGTTTACATACTTTGCTTTTTGCGGGGTTTTCTTGGAATTTGTCAGGGTCGAGCTTGCATTTCTCAATGTCATTAAACTTTTGACAAAATTGCAACTTTTCTTGCTCATTCTTGAAATTGTGTTTTGCTGACATGACCTTTAAGGCAAAAATTTTATCAATAAATGTACTGAATACTCCCTCATTTGGTGATTCCGGTGACCATACAGAAACATTGTCAAAAATAAGTGCTTCGTACACTCTAATTATTGTATAGTTTCTTTCCAATGCCATGTTTAAACAATTAACTGACCAAGTCCCAAACATTTTTCTTTGTTTTCTCGTGCATTTACATTCATACAATCCATCTGGTAAAGGTAACTTCTCTTTGCCTGATGCGTACTTTTTAGCACACGTGTAGCAAAGCGCGTAAACAGAAAATTCATCAATTTTCATTGGTAAACATGGAAGTAATAAATCTTGTGGGGGTAAAATGTCCAACTGTAAAACTCCGGCGGCAAACGGTAACAGTTTATTTGTGTAACCTGATAAAAACTCTAATTGTTCTTGTGATAACACTCTAGGTTTTTTGATTGGCATTGGAAATTTTTTCATAGTTGCTGGGTACTGGCTACATATATCTACTGCATTTATGGTGTATTTGGGGTTAAATTCCAACGCTTGATTGTCCTCGAAAAGATTTCCATTAGGATTTGTTGATGCAAAACAACTAAAAAGTTCTGTCCTTCCGCCGTAATAGGCTGATCTCATATTCAAAGGTTCCCGCACCTTGGAAGCCTTGTATATTTTTGCGAATGTTGAGCTTTCTCTTCTTAATCTTTGAATATCACATTCCCACCACACTTCTACTTTGAGACCAGTCTGTTTTTCTAACAATTCCACGCGTCTCATTGTGTTGTTGTAATTATCTTTATGCGACAAATGAGACTGTCTTAACTTGGCGTGTCTAATTGGATAACACTGCGTACAACCATGAATTGCGCAACCGCAAAACTCGCGCAAAAAATCAATTTCCGATTTAATTTCATCTTTGTACACAACACAATCTATCTTAAAATTTCGAAAACCCCCAATGTCCGCGTCGTAACATGATATCGTTTTTTCTCCTTCTTGAGATCTAGAGTATTGAATATATTTGTTATCATAATATTTTGCAATAGCTAAAATACTTTTCAAAGCCCATTTACTTTGCATATCACCAGTATTAAAACTATTGCGAGGTGGAGTATGAAGGATTACAGATGTGTCTACATGCTGACTTTTCCAAATGAAATTTGCGAGACTACTCAAACTTTTAGAATTGAGATGTGGAATAATATTAAAAGTATAGAATATTTCCTTTGTGAATTTGATAAATGCCTCTTCTAAAACCATAGTATCAGATTTAATATATTCATAGCATTCCTTTCTAATATCAAACTCGTTGTTTTTATTTTGTTCATACCATTCCAAAAATTCTTTTCTTTGTTCAGTCTTCATATTATCTACATCATAAAATTCTTTGCTTGGTAATGCTTCATACGTAGTATTCAAATTATACTCGGTGACTATTCCATGCGGAAAATTACCTTTCCGACTTTTACAGTTGAAAGCCTTGCCAACCTGTTCCAGACTCATCGGGAAATATTTCAAAGAGCACAAAAAACTTATTCTACTGTTCAATCGCATATAAAAAATTCTCCTCGCATTAGATAACAATAATTTAGGTATCTGCCCATTTTTAATATAAATTGATAAGATTTCACACAAGTCAAAACTCAAGTTATGAGCAATTACCATTAAATTTGAATGCTTTTTGTAATCCATTAAGAAAGAATAAAACTCTGAAATAGCATGTTGTCCGTAAAAAAACTTGGTACATTCCGCACACTTGTCACAAGCCCGTTCTTCAAAGACGCATTCGTTACACCTCTTCAGACAATAAACTGCGTAGGTGGCGTGTATTTTTCGATACACTTCATCCACAACTGCTGCAGTTGATGTAGACGGTTGATCATCACCCAATTTGTGATTTCTCTTTTCTAAAATTGGTCTTTGAAATGTTTCAGTGTCGTAGAAAATAAGCTGAAAAGGTCTACCGGGAAATCTGGTTTCGTGTGGTATCGGTTTCTGAAAAAAACACTCAAATTGGTGAGATCTAAACGTTTTACCAATGGGAACAAAGTTTCGGCAAAACATGCATTTTGTGAAGCCGCAATTTTCGTGACTCTCACTTAGTATAATTTTTTTATTACACGTGTTACAGAAATGAACGCATTGGCACACAGTCAATGGTAAGCATGAATCTGTATTTAATTTTTTCACATTGTCATCGTCTTTGTTGTCTGACTCGTCTGTGTCATCCATAATCTTTGTGATTAGTACATTAAATTTGTGTGGAAAAACATTTACTAGATGATTATCGTAACATTTGTTGTTGTAAAAAGATCTATTACATCTCTGACAGTGTATAGTATTAATACCTTTTACAATGGGACATATTTGAGTAGCATAACACATTGGGCAACTGGATTTTGAACACTTGCATGGTGTATCCTTGTTGAAAATTATTTTATTACAGCATTCTGAAACTCTATAGCAATTAGCTAATGAGCTGATTGATTTTATCAAAACAATATGTTTCTCATCTTCGTCGTACAACAAATCGATAACAGCGCTTTTTTTATTGGGAGGGCTCTGAAAAATCATTTCAATACCTCCATCTAATATAGACCACACTCTACATCTATATATCATATGTTTGTATTTGGGTGGGAATTTATTCAATGCATTAACCAAAACAGTGACATTTTTATACAAATCGTTACAATTTGGGTCGTATTTAAACTCTATAGTTGCAAACTCTATAAACCTTGACATTTCCCTTTCGAGTTTAACATATTCACCCTTTCTACTTTTCCGCAAATATTTTGTGTATATACTCCGTTTTTTAGTAATCGATGCCAACAAATTTTTTTTTCCCATAAATAGACAGACTGCTAAACATTGATCTGGTATAGATTTTAAAGTTGGTGGATTATATAGAGCTTTTTTATGATATTTTATTCTACTCTGAATATCTGGTAGAAACTTGGTCATGGTGTCAAAACCTTTGGCTACCACATCCTTCCTTTCTACGGTAGTAATATTCACTGAAAATCCATTTAGCAAATTGTCTTCTTCGATTCCAGCTGATTGAAATATCATTTCAACTCTATTCAAAATTGAAGCCACAGATACGTTTTGAAGATGAGTTATCTTTGTTAATATGTACCCTCTGTCGAAACTTTTTGACATAACTTTAATGCCTATAAAAATTCTTTTTTTTTCATCGGTTTGTTTATCCGCAAAATAATCTACATATACCTTCTCTAAACATTTTGACAATACATACTCTAAGAAAGTTATAGGGTCATTAACTTTGTCCTCCAAATTTGCTACAAAATCTACATCATATACATAATAATTAGTATAAAACTTTCCATTTTTTTCCAGCCATGGTTCTTTGATTTTAAACAGGTCCTTCCATTTTGGATCATTCTGCTCAACCTCCATGATGTTGTCCTTGAGAAATTCATAATGCTTGTTGAGGGTGACGGCCTCAGCTTCCTCCTGGTTAATCTTGTTTTCATCGAAACTGCCCTCGTCTGATGATACATCCGGCAAACTTTGGTCAACCTCCTCCGATGGTGGACTATCAACGATTCGATAACTTGGTTGATCCTCCATATTTTCCAAATGAAAGTTTCTGTGGCAAAAACACTGTTATTTATACCACATGGTCATACAGTGTAATAATTTTACTGTAACGCGCATTACACATCATTTAGGTAATATTGTTGTAACATTACAACATTGTTGAGTGTAAAAATTTACACTAACCTGAGACATGCTGGTATAAAAGGTGGGTAAAATTTTGTGATTTCTTCACCGTCAATCGCCATTGATATATACGTCTACATCTGCCTGCTGGTCTTCTATTGATCTCTGCTGAGAAACCTGTCTACATTTCCGAACCAGCCAGCCGCCGAGGACCAACATATAAACGCTCCACGAGGCTGACAAGGTACGAGCTGCGTTAATCAATCTATTACCTGTCGATATCTAACACGTGGAACAGGAAATCAAAAGTTTGTTATTTATTTTTTTGTGGTATGTGGGATAAACATAAAATGCAAAATTTCAGATGAGGCGCTATAGGGATATAGAAGTGGAACTACTTACTTTGAGCGAGGACATTTTTATCCATAGTCAAATAAGTAGTTTTCATTACAGGGAAAAATTCTATAGACATTATAATAAGGTAGATAGAACTAAGTATAGTATACGCAAAGTTCACGACTCCATTTCTATGTGTAGGCTAGCTAGCGAGATAAGAGATGTGTGCCAAATATTACCCAATTCAATTAAATTGGACATTTTGTTAAGGACACATGTGAAAAGAAATAAGTTGTCAGATTTATTAAGAGTAAGTAAATACAAACATAAAAAACTGAAAATAAAGGTGTTTTACCATATAGAAAAAAGGAATAGTAAAACAAACACACGATTAGCTTTCTTGTCCTTCTGGGTAAAGGACTTGAACTTTTATCTAAACCACAGAAACCCGTTGTTTGTATTTACTTGGTTAACTGATGAATACATTTCAAGTGACGATATTACCGATTGTTTATCAGAAAAATCGTCAACATCTACCAGAGAAGGCAGCATTGATATGAAATAATTTTTTTATACAGATGAGTGAAGCTGAAACAAGGGTATATACAGATGTGGAATTGAGAGATAAAATTAGTAAACGACTCATGCATGATAATCTGAGTTTCTACCTCGTATCAGTGCTGTTTTTTCCCAGGGCAAAGGGTGAAGAAGACAAACAATATTATTACGACACTAAGCTAAACGAATTGTCTGGTAAAAAAGCTCTATGTTGTAACGGTATCGGTAAAGTATTTCGTTCAGAGATGGAAGCGCTTGAATATCTTAAAGACAATGATTCAGGCGATATTTGCGATTCACTATATAAGTTTTTTGTAGTATATAAATTTACAATGTCTGAAGCTAAGTTGACACTTGCTCATTGATGCCTCAATTTTTCATAGGTATGGCTACGCATGGAAAAGTGATGCGACAACTGAAAAAATATGTAAAAAAATATTACGATAACACTGGATTGTATGAAGGGAGAATGATAGTTGTAGATTGGGAAACCTATAACAATGATGATATAATAGATGGAGAAAAATGTTTTGAACCATATTTAAAAGAATCTGCTCAAAAATTTACTAGCAAATCTGAGGCGATAAATTTCATGTGTAGACGTTTAGCAGATGATAATGAAAAAGAAGAGGCACATTTACTTTTATGTAAATATGTGGCAACAAAAATTGATTTAATTAATATTAAAGAATGCGAAGAGTATTCCTACATGATTGAAAACATTTAACCTACACTCTTCAGATGCTATTTGGAAAACACCAGCTAACAAACAATTTTGTAATGAAAAATAATCATATTCATTCGGAGTGCATCGCTTCAATATATAAAACATATTTTGAAACATCAGAGCTGTTACCTGAAGAAAAATCAGAAGATATGGAAATTTTCCAAAAATGTGAACCAATTAGAAAAAAATTGTCTAGTAGTGTTACTGTGAATACACTGGTATTGGAGTTACTTAATACACTCGCGAGTGATGGTTTATTACCTTTAATTATATTTCAAGTATTTTGTGATAATATAATAGATGATTGCCTATCTCTGAAAAATTTTGTGCATCCATTGAGTGGAAATAAGAAATATCATTTTGTGATATTAGAACAAACACCTTTAAAGTATAATTCTTATTATAATAAGGGGGATAAATTATTTAATATATGGTTGAATGGAATGAATTTGTTAAACTATATAGTGACAAATATGGCTACTGTTCGAGCCATCAAATTATGTCATTCATAAAACTTTCCAGGAATGTGTGAACGGCTGAGAGAAAAGGGCCGAGTCGTGGTTGATGTATATAATCTACCATTAGAATACGATAATATAGATTCAATTTCATTTAGGGAAAACATTGAAAAATATAAGGAATATCTTACAAAATATAAGTATAGTTGTAGTTGGGTATATTTTAGAAAACCGGTAAGAAAACTATTAACAGATTTGAGCAGGAAAAAATGCATTCCATTGAACACATGTACTCTATTTAATTTGATGTCGAGTGGGGGTAATATTGACACCCCCATACCTTTATTTAGATTTGACATTCATCATGGAGCTAGGCCATATATTATACCTAATTACGAGGGTTATGAGATATCAATTGATAAATACCTTTACGGTGTTCACAAAAATTCTGTCTATGTAACATTGTTAGAACAAATGTGTTGTCGCATAGAAAAATGGAAAAACAGTTATGCAAAATATACATTATGGATAAATGGAGTGAATATGAACCACTACTACAAGAGGAACGAGTTCAAACACTTTCGGGTAAATACATTACCCATTAAACTACAATACGACATGCATCGGGATGGAATTGTGGCGAGGATAAGAGGAAAAGCTGAGAAAAAGGATACTCATATAATAAGAGAGAGCAGTTTATTTACAGAATATGAACAAGATTTCCTTCTTAGTGGTGTTACATTCGCAGATGTCGGGTGAGTTATTGAAATTTGAACTGTTGAGTCATACCGCAAGAATCCCAATGAAATGTACACCGAAGGCTGCCGGTTTCGACATAGCCAGTTCAGAGGAATATTTCATTCCCCCAAAAGAAAGATTAATCGCGAAAACGGATTTAAAACTACAATTTCCTGAAGGATGTTATGGACGACTCGCATCTCGCAGCGGACTGTCAATGTTCCACGCTATAGAGGTTGGAGGTGGTGTGATTGATCCAGATTACGATGGTGAAATAAAAGTGATATTATACAATCATTCTAATAGTTGGTATCATGTATGTCAAGGTGACAGAATTGCGCAACTTATTTGCGAACGGTTCTCAGACGCCACATGTCATAATGTTGATATATCTTGTTGCTCTCACGGTCGTTCTGTGGGTTTCGGCTCTACCGGTTATTGAATAAAAATAGAAAGTGGATTTTTCTGTGTATGCTATTTTTCCATTTTTTGAAAATGAAAATCAAAATCGTTTTTTTTTTGTGTATGCTATTCTTCAAAAAAAGAGTGGAATTGGGTAAGTTATTTCAGGTACTCACTACTTACCCGGGTACTAAAAGCGTAAAAAAGCTTTTCACACGGTTCAGTTTTACACTTTTGAAAAAGCATTAAAACCACAAAAAAGAGTGAACGAAACTGCGTACCAAAAAAATTACTGCGTGCATGTAGTAATGTGCTGGAAATAGTGGCACATTTACAAATTGTGTCGCAGTATGAATGTCTTGCTAATACTGTGTCGTCATGGCTTCAGATAATCATTCAGCAAAATCGTGGCTTCAGATAAGAAATTTTGGGCTGAAAATGGATTCCAACGACGATGTTGTCCGTCGACAGCACTAACTCCAAGTTGCAAGGTAAAAATATGACTTACCGTGTTTCTTCTAATAGAACGGTAGCCTCCAATAGAACGGCACCTCCCATATAACGGCAGGCAACAAAAGTTGATGAAAAAAATTGAACGGTGCTCTTCTATTAGAAGAAATACGGTAAGTGTCGCTGCCGATGAATTGCCAAACAACATATGAGGGCAGACTACTAAGTGGACATCCGAAAAATGTCGCTGAGAGCTTGATTTGGAAAGAATTCACTGAGAAAAGGTCTCTTAAAATTTTTTTACGCTTACGCTTTTATTTACGCTTTCCCAGGTATTTTAAAAATACCTTACGCTTTAAGTATCCATACTGAAAATTTGGAAAGTGTATTTACGCTTACGCTTACGCTTTCCAAAAATACCGGTATTTTAACAACTCTGGTAGATGGTATGTACACTGTTCTAACGTGACACCGACATTGTTTTAACGTGTGTTCTGCAGTACACTGAACACAAACTACAGTTATTGTCATGTACGTTCCCTTTACACTCAATTTGGGGGGGGGGGTATTTCGAGGAAATACGGTAAATATGTATAGTGAAGGAGCACTGAAGATCACTTCACTACACACATACTGTAAATCCTGGTATCACCCCCCCCCCCTGAGTAACTCATATGATATTTAGTCAAGTGGGGAAAAATTGACCCCCCCCAAAATGAATCCTCCTTCTCTTTATTGGATGTTAAAATACATGTACATTGATATTTATGTCATTATTTTGTAATAGGAATCCTTAACCAAACTTTGTTAGTAACCAAACCAAATTGATTTTAATTAAATTCCGATAATTCATAAATACAGAAAGTCCATGGAAATATTGCGACGAAGAATTGGTAAACAGAACTTCGTCCGCTGCAGACGGATCGCATATTCACGGTAAGCCAGACATGAAGAAATCTTTTTAAATAATGCAGGTGAGGCTTAATCAGTAAGTCCAAAAATGTATTGTAATTTAAAAGTAGGAGTTGAAAAATGAATAACAGCATTTTATATAAAAAAACTTTTTCTGTCTGCAAAGCTGTTGTTTTCTCCAAAAAATTACGGACGTTCTGCAGAGAGACAGATACTGTCCTGAGCTGTGATACTTATCCATAAAAAATGCCCATGTCTGAAAGTGTAGAGTACTGGAAAAGCAGGGCGTAGGTCTGCAGAGAACCGTGCTAGTGGGCCTAGCAAAGCGGGTGCGGTGGCGCAGACTGCCCGGGTGCACGGAGCGTCTGCGCCGCCAGCGGAGACCGTGCCGCTCGCAGAGGAGGGCCGCGCAGGTAGTGCCACCCACGTCGTACTCGGGCCCGCGGCACTCGGCCAAGCAGCACAGCCTCGACAGACTCCTGTCCAGATACACGCAGCACCTGCGTTAGTCCCCGTTGGCTGGGTCATGGGTAGCAGTATGATAATTAGATATACCTTGGTAATCTTAGAAATTTATTTAAATGGAAAGTTTAATACAATCTCTGAAAAGTGTTAAGAAAATAGAAATAAATATAAAAGCGAAATTTTTATACTTTCTTCTCATAAATAAAATATTATTGAGTTTGTTTTACTGGGGGAGGGGGGGAGCTCTCACTACTAAATTTGTCTATCATTTTGAATTCAAATTATTATAGAACGTGAATTGTGAAGAGCACAATAGCACCTTAGTCTACAAGCAGTCATCCCATGTGTATCCCCACAGTTATCTCACAATTAGTGATGGAAAAGCGCCAGAAAAAGGGCGCCACGGGAAAAGGGCGCCAAGCGCCAAGGGCGCCAAGCGCCAAGGGCGCCATGGCGCCTTTCAGAAAGTGTTCGCCAGGCGCCAAGGGCGCCACGGAAAGGGGGCGCCAGAATAGATAGTTGTATAAACTACTCTGCCTTTGTCTTAAATATCACATCAGCACCGTACTGCACACATTTAACTTCTTCTTCCACTTAAAATGCCCTGTAAAGTGTCAGATGACATGCAAGGTACCAATAATCTTGAAAAAACCCTGTAATATGGTAAACAACACGTACTTTCCCATTGATGTTTTCTTGAAATGACCAAAACTGAATTGCGATTATTTGAATAAGTTGCTTTACGAGTTTGCTAGTTCAAGGGCCCATCATTCCCAGCTTCTGAACCGTCAGATGCGTCTGATCTATCGTTGGGTGAAAGACTTTAGTCCAATCATACGTCCATTTTTTTGCGGCGAATTTCTATTATATGTTTCTTTTTCTTCATTTTTCATTATTCGTATTCACCTTGAAACCTTGCTGGAGCCATTTTGGCGCTTTTTTGGGCAGGGCGAAAGCGCCAAGGGCGCCATGGCGCCTTTCAGAAAGTGGGCGCCAGGCGCCAATGGCGCCACAGAAAAAGGGCGCCAAGCGCCAATGGCGCCATGGCGCGGCGCCCTTTGGCGCACTCAAATGGCGCCATTCCATCACTACTCACAATCACGTTAACATGGGGGGGGGAATTGAACGTTTTTGTTTCCGATCGGGATCATAGACTTTTTCCAGAAGCCTAAATATGTGCTGTTGGAATGAAACTGGACTCTTCAAATAGGGCGAGTGGATATCGATTGAGCGATTATTATTTTTTTTTTTTTTTGGGGGGGGATTGAGGCTATACTCGGCAGACACGATACTCTACCAACAGATAGGAGTTATGTCTTGGGCTGGCAGACGGCCAGCCGAGAACTTATGGAAGGCGTGATGACGACGAAGTGGTGACGTCATGAAGACGACGTGATGGCGAGAGATGATGATGGCGACGGAAGTGATCACGTCATGATGGAGTGTTTCCTCCGGGAAAATGTACAGCGTAATGTCATCCGAGTATACAATGAGTGTTTGTGCGCAGCGCTGCCCGACTCCGTCTGCGACTCGCCCGAGTTCGCGCCGCACCGCTGCTTCGCATTCATCGAGACCATCTATTCACCTGAAGGAAAAATCGACAAAAGCCTCTACCCAAGCCCAACGCACATGGTTCAAATCAGCGCACGCACTAACACACGCACACTTACCGTAATTCCTCGAACAGCCCCCAGGGGGTTTAACTAATTTCCACAGCAAAACTTGAGGGGGATTTACGCTAGTGGGATGAGGTATTCAAGCGGGGGTTATTACCGTATTTCCTCGATACCCCCCCTTGAATTAACCCCCCTCAAAATACCCTGAGGTGTGTTTGAGCTGAGGAACAAATACCCCCCCCCCTCGAAATACCCCCGTCTGAAATGATGTACATCATGCATGCATTGTACATTTATTGAAGCCAATTTGCATCGCAGATACACATACCATATTTTTTTTACTAGAACGGCATACCTCTAATAGAACGGCACCTCCAATAGAACATCAGGTCTTGGCATATTTTTGTGCTCACGAAAACAATAGAACGGTAGCCTCCAATTGAATGGCACCACCTCCTACCGGATATGTCCCAATATATCCTATTTTCTCACCTTTTTTACCAGTTTTGAGTATGAAAGGGTGTATTCTTTCCTATGAATTTCATGAAAATTTCTGACGAAATTACAACCCCGCCCCTCAAATAAGCGACCCACTCGAATAACCCACTGCCCCTCGAAATACCCCCTCAGAATTTCCACTCTGAAAATAACCCCTGGCCCCAGATACAGATTTAATAGGGCAGATTGTCCCTGAGAGGGAGGACATGACAGGTGTGTCTGGCAATTCGAGATTTGATTGGGCAGGCATGCCCGCGATGCCCGCCGTCATGCCAGGGGCCTGACAGCCACCGCCCGACTGCCAGGCAGATTGAGATTCAATTGCGTGCCAGGCGGCAGCTGTCAGGTGCCTGCATAGCGGATTTTGGGGTTAGCATTTGGGGGGGGGGGGGTGTCAGCCGGTCAGCACGCGTTAATAACTCGGGAACCGCTTGGCGAAAAATGTTGAAATTTGGATATGTTATGGTTTCAGGTCGGGGCTAATATCAAGTCCGACGATTTTTTTCTACGACCCCCCAGACCGGAGATAGGGGGGGGTCTATAAAAACACTGTAATTTGCGTTTTTTTGGGTGTCGCCAAGAACATGCAAACTTTGAACATCAATAGCTCGGTCATTTGTGAACCGATTTTAGTCATTAAAATGTTAAAATGATCACAAATGTTCGGAGAGTTCATTTCTGAGGTCAAATCGGAGATACACATTTGTTTATATATCGATTTAGCCCGATTTCGAAATGCAAAATTTCCGCAAAAGTTTGCTTTTTGAACATGCTATCCTATTCTCCTGATCGAGAGAAACCCAATGAAACAAAAATGAGATCGATATCTCTCTCCGATCAAAAGTTATAGCACTTCAAACTTTCGCGTCCCATCCATGTAAATAACCACATGAAGGTCAATGCGTTCAAATTCAAAACTCCATATCTCGACCATTTCTCAGCCGATTTTTACCAATGAACACTTAAAATGATCAGAAAAACCTAAAGAGTCCAGTTGTATGTTCAAATTGTCAATATGCTTTTTCATAATGATAATTTCATACAAGAGTTTGCATTATTTTTTTGTGTGGGGAAATTTAAGTTAGGATACAGATAAGCTGAGCATACAAATGGAACTTTCAGGTTATTCTGATCATTTTAAATATTCATTGGTAAAAATCGGCTGAGAAATGGTCGAGATATGGAGTTTTGAATTTGAACGCATTGACCTTCATGCGGTTATTTACATGGATGGGACGCGAAAGTTTGAAGTGCTATAACTTTT
>OZ038450.1:32947722-33115030 GCA_964036195.1 Sphaerolaimus hirsutus | reverse complement strand
CATGAAGAACAATGCACGCAACCTTCAAAAGTCCATATCTGGACGATTTCTTGACCGATTTTTGTCAATGAGCACCTCAATGATTGGAATAACCTGAACATTTCATTTTTGTTGTCTATCTATGTAGATATTCAATCAGATTTCCTGTACAACAAATAACGCAAATTCTTCTGTGTAATTATCTGGATAAAAATACATATAGATAAATAGACAACTAAAACGAAATTTCCAGGTATTCCAATCATTTAAGGTCTTATTGATGAAAATCGGCCAAGAAATGGTCCAGATATGGAGTTTTGAAGTTCTTCATGTGGTTATTTGTGTGGATGAAAGGCGAAAGTTGAAGTGCCATAACTTTTGATTGGAAAGAGCTATCGATCTCATTGTTTTGTTTTGAGTTTCTCTCGATCAGGAGTATAAGATAGCATGTCTAAAAAGAACAATTTTGCGCGAAATTTTACACCCGGAAATTAGGCCAAATCGATATACCGTATTTCCTCGAAATAACCCCCCCCCCCCCTTGAAATACCCCCCCCCCTCGTTTGACCCCCCCCCCCCCCTCTCGAGACCACTATGAAACAATCACCCCCCCCTCGAAATACCCCCCCAAATTGAGTGTAAAGGGAACGTACATGACAATAACTGTAGTTTGTGTTCAGTGTACTGCAGATAAATGGCGGTTTTTGTTGCATTTTTCGACGTCTGCGTACGTTTCAGACGACAATTTCGTACTTGGTTGTCAAAAATTTTCTTGTGAATAATAACCCCCCCCCTCGAAATACCCCCCCTCGTTTGACCCCCCCCCCCCCCCTCTCGGGACCACTATGAAACAATCACCCCCCGGGGGGTATTTCGAGGAAATACGGTATACACAATTGAATATCACCGATTTGACCTCAGAAATGAACTCTCCAAACATTTGTGATCTTTATGAAAGTTAAACGAAAAAAATCGGTTGACAAATCACCGAGTTATTGCTGTGCAAAGTTAACATGTTCTGAGCGACACCGAAAAATTTCGCAAATACGACATTTTTATAGACCCACCCTATCTCCAGTCAGGGGGGTCGTAGCGAAATTTCCTCGGACTTGTAATTAGCCCCGACCTGAAACTATAATATATCAAAATTTCAACATTTTCAACCAAGCCATTCCTTAGTTATTAGCACGTGCTCCGGGGCCGACCCCCCCCCCCCCTAAAATGCTACCCTCACAATCCCCTATGGGTGGACGGGGCCCAGGCGTCAGTGGGCGGCGGCCCTCCTCGCCGGAGGCGGCCAAGCGGTCGGGCTCGGGCACGGCGCGATCCGACGGCACCGCCTCCGACAGCGTGGACAGCAAGCAGATCACTTCCAGGCCCAGGGACGACGCGCTGCTCGATGCACAGGTGGGTGTGACTGGCTTGTAAAAAAAGTGATGGAACGTGCTAGGTAACTCAGTTGTAAGTGATGCGAAGCGGTAACTGGCTTGGAAGTTGTGTGAAGCAGAGTTGTTAAAAATAGTGAACTTTTTCCAATATGTAAGGTATGTACGAACTGTGCTGTAACTTGTGGTAAGTGCACTCGATGCGCCTTAACATTCTAATTGTAGCGAGCATGTGCGATTGCAGGAGTGGTACCACGGGCTGCTGCCGCGGGAAGACATCAGCCGCATGCTGGCCAGGCACGGGGACTTCATCGTGCGCCAGAGCGAGACCACCCCCGGCCAGTACAGCTACGTGCTCAGTGTGTGCTGGCTGAAGAGGACCAGGCACATCATCCTTGCCCAGGTCACTGCACACATCGCCTTGCAATCAATCTTACCACATTTTGGTGAATAAGGTCACGTGGAAAACTGCACCGAATTCACCCAAAGAATTGGGATTGTGTAATAGCGCTGGCACCATTTTCCCAAGTTTTTTCCACATCAACTGTCCTGTCAATTTTCAACTTGACAATTTCCGGTGTTGACAACTCGACGCACACAGACTGAATTGCCAGATGGCAAGATGGCGTACGGACTGGGGGAGGACAGCCAGCCAGGCGGCACCGGCGCGCAGGGCACCACCTTCGAGTCCATTTGTGACATGATCAGATATTACATCCGCTCGGGCAAGCCACTGCCAAAGTTGGTTCTTTTGTATTTTCAATATTGTACTTGAAAATGATATGCATCGATTTTATCTCGATTTCTTGCAGTTCGGATGTTATTCTGATGAATCCTGTACCGAGGCAGGACTGGGAGCTGCAGCACAAGTAAAACTTTACTATCTTTACATTCATTTATCTAATTATTGAATATCTTCGTGAAAATTCTGAGGAAAACGAGGGACTATTCCAGGACCCTGTATAATGTCAACTGACTCAATGAAAAAAAAACATTTTACGGGACATTTTACAATGCTGGAAGTGGCACCTGGACTCCACAGATTTACTAATTTTTTTTACTACACAACAGTTTACTAATTTTTTCTAGTACTCACATCACAGGCAGCATAAATATAAAACCGCGCCCAATTATACATTTATACAGACACATCCGTCTGGATCGCAAAATCGGGGAGGGTGCCTTCGGAGAAGTCTTCCTGGGCTCCTTACAAACGGATAAAAAAACTCCAGCCACCCCGGTGGCAGTGAAACGGGGCACAGGCAACACGGGCGGCGCTGGCGCGGTGCCAATGACCAAGGAGGAAATCAACACACTCGTTGCTGAGGTGCGTCCATTGGGCTGGCACCCTGGGACCCTGCGCCAAGTGACAAGTGATAAGTGGTAAGTAATGTGATACTGTAATTCTTCTAATAGAAGAGCGCCGTTATATTTTTCCTCAACTTTTTACCTGCCTTTCTATTGGGGGTGCCGTTCTATTTTTCACCAATATTTTTAGTATTTTGAATGAGCAACATTTTAATATCAGAGCATCTATTCAAAGAGACCAAATGAGAAAGAATAATAGTTCCTTAAAGACCTTGTATGTTCTCACAACCAATTTTCAAATAAATATTTTTGTATTTTTGCACTCTACCTAAGTAACTTCTACCTGCCATTCTATTGGAGGTGCCGTTCTATCGGAGGCTGCCATTCCATTTTTTTGTTCCTGAAAAAGTGCCAAAACCTGCCGTTCTGTAAGAGGTGCCATTCTATTGGAGATATGTTTCTACGGTTAGTACTAAATCAGGTTGCAAATTAAACTTGGAATTAACGTGTAAATTTCTGATTCTGGATAAGATTACGTGTCACTTTAGTTACCACTTAACACTTTTCTAGTCACTCGTCCACTTGCGCAATTGGCACCAAAGTGTTGTGGTCGTTCATCTCAGCTGGGGCAGTCCCCGAGGGGCAGGCCTGATACGCACATCTGCCCGTTACGCACATTTGCCCGTGTTTCACTTGACACTTTTTCAAGTGATTTTCAGATATGAGTGAAGTGAAAAAGGTTCACTAATGTCATTACGCAGCGTTTTTCACTTCACTCATATCTGAAAATCACTTAAAAAAGTGTCAAGTGACAAAAACGGGCAAATGTGCGTAACGGGCAGATGTGCGTATCAGTGCACCCCCGTCCCTGAACCTGTAAAATGTCCTCTAAAATTGTAAATATTGCTTGCCATTTTTCCGGGCTTTTTCCAAATCTTTAGACAGTATGCATGGCATTTTACATTTTACAGGGTCTTGAAGTAAATACCGTAAATCCTCAAATAAGTCCCCCCCCTCGAAAAACTCCCCCCTCGAATAACTCCCCCCTCTAAGCAGGCTGAGGAAAAAATAACTCCCCCCCTCGAATAACTCCCCCTATTTTATGGGTGGGAAAGAAGTCCACGTAGAGAAAAACGTATTTATGTATACGTTCATTAAAAGTATGCATTATTTTGCATTTGATGATTTCATTATTGATTTCATTCCATGAATTATGGGATTTCTATACTGGCTTAGACCTTTATGCAACTAACTTAACCCCATTCGGATGATATATTGATCATGCTTTTTACTCAAAATTCCGACGAAAAAAGAACTCCCCCCCCCTCGAATAACTTCCCCCCCCCCTCGAATAAGTCCCCCCTCAAAAAATTCTGAGGAAAAAATAACTCCCCCGGGGACTTATTCGACGATTTACGGTAGCACCAGAGCAATGTGCAGTCAACCAGCTTAACACATAGGTGCGCGTGATGCAAAAGTTAAAACACGAGCACATCGTGAAGCTGTTCGGTGTGGCCGCCGACAAACAACCCATCATGATTGTGATGGAGCTGTGCAACCAGGTTTGTCACTTGACACTTTAAATAACTTTTTTCAAGGTTTCCATTTTTTTTAATTAAAAATTGTATCAGAAAAAATCAATTGAAGAGTATTTACTTTTATTTTTTACATTTATCTGAGCAGTATATGAATGAATTTACATATTATAATTACCTTATTTATTATAATATGTAGAACGGCAGGACGGCAGGATAATCTAATAGACAGGTAAAAAGTTGACGAAAAATTATAACGGCGCTCTTCTATTAGAAAAAATACGGTAGACGATAAAAAATTTAGTTCACACCTCTAAAAAGTCAAATTTCAAATATTTGAATCTTTAATGTACCATTTCAACATAGACATTTTCTGTTTCTACCCAGTGATGAAAGTGGCCAGAATCAATTCAACCAAACCAAAAATACAGGGCGCCCTGAACAAATACCTGCGAAGACATGGCGCCAATACATCTACAGAACAGAGGTGGAAATGGTGTGTGGAAGCGGCGCTGGGCATGGAATATCTGCACGGCGCCACTTGCCTACACAAGGATTTGGCGTGCAGAAATTGTCTGCTGCACGACAATCGATTGAAATTGGCCGATTTCGGTCTATCTGAGGTGGGTGTGATATGCACAAATGTTCCCAGAGTTCTCTTCCGCAAGTGAAAATTGAAAGATAGGTGGTAAAATATTTAGGTAGTAGTAAGCAAACGTATTTACGTAAGCAAAGTTGTATTTTAAGCCCAGTGCCAAGTGAACTTTACAAGTGACACGATTTTTAATTATTAAATTGCTCGTCGCTTCACTCACCTCTGCTGACATCACTTAACACTTTTCTTGTCACTTGTACACTTGTGGAATTTTGCACCAGATGCATGGATTCGTCCGTGAATAGTGCACTAAGTCGCACTCAAATCACTCAAAATTCATCCATTGCCAACCCCAAACCCTTAAAACCCGCAAAATCTTCACTCGGTTTAGTCATATAAACACCTTCCCGGACTAGTTCACCACCCATTTTTTTATTTCACTTCGAATGCAATATATCCGTCCATGGGGGTGTTATAAAGCCGAAACTTTGTATATATAAAGTTGTAAGACCCCTCTACTCCCCAACAATGGGGGAGGTGCGGCGACTCACTACAGGGTCGGTCGCCCTATCTGCAACAATTTTTTGGGCGTTTTTGGTGTCCCAAACAAGTTCACCACCCACTTGATTGGCTACACTACGAGAGCCATATCTCCAGCTGTGATGGCGGTATAAAGCTGAAATTTGGGGGATGTCTTGCCAACAACCCCCCTCACAATACACCAGTGGGGCGGCTGCCAACAACCCACTAAAGCATGGGTCACTGCATATAAAGTTGACCATTTTCTAAAAACAGCCCAAGTGTCCCAAAACAAGTTTATCACCCAACTGCATTGAAAAAATGTTGCAACAACATACCTAATATAAAACTGAATCGGGTTGGAACACTATTTCAGCCAAAAAACTTTTTTTCAGTAGGGCACCCACTCTCTCCCATAAACGGTAGAATGAAAATTTCACTTTAAACCATTTTTTTGTTTCACACTTACAAAGTTGGTTTACAAAGTTCACTAGAGAATGGTCTAATGTTCAAAGTTATGTAAACAACATAACCTCTAAAATGCCTCCATCAGGAAATTTACTTGGGGTGAATTCTATGAAGTTAAAATGATGTCATTTCAGGAACAAAATTTGACACAATTTTCACTTTTTCATTCACCCCAAATAAATTTCCTTATGGAAGCATTTTAGAGATTATGTTGTTTACATAACTTTGAACCTTAGACCCTCCACTAGTGAACTTTGTAAACCAACTTTTTAAGTGTGATACAAAAAATTGGTTTAAAGTGAAATTTTCAGTCTGCTGTTTATGGGACAGGGTGGGTGCCCTACTGAAAAAAAATTTATGAGCAGAACTAGGGTTCAAATCTGACTCAATTTTATATCAGGTATGTTCTCACAACATTTTTTTGTAATGCAGTTGAATGGCGAACTTGTTTGGGACACTTGGGCTGTTCTTAAAAAATTATCAACTTTATATGCAGTGACCCATGCTTAAGTGGGTCGTCGGCAGCCGCCCCACTGGTGCATTGTGTTGTACGCACGGTGCATACAAAGTCGAGTTTCCGAGCGAGAGGACCAGCCTCGAGGACTCTGACTGAGCAAAAGGTGTCAGATCCTCAAAATGAGTGGCTGGCGACCGAGGAGAGTGGAACGTTCGTGTGTGGTGTGCAATTTAGTTTCATACAACCGTCGCCCTGCGACACGGTTCCCAAATATTAAATATCCATTTCATGTGCGGACTGGGGCAAGGAAATGGAAAGGGAAAAGGGGAAATGAAAACGTTCAACTGCCGAAAACGTGGCAGCCGCGCGGCCTTTTATACGCCGGCTCACGCAGCGCCCTTAATCTAATCCATGCGCCGCCATGACAGTGCAACAAACAGCTGCCTTAACTCGGCTGCGCGCTGCGCTGCCGCGGCGGCGCACGCGCAATAATCGGACGCAGTACCGGCGGCGACACCCCCCCCCATGCTCGGGGCAGGAGTGCCAACAGAGCAAACTGGAAAAAAAACCCGTAAAAAAAAAACTGTCTCACCCGTAACGACATCAGTCAATTCCTGAGAAAACAAAAAAAAATAAAAATCACCCGCTTTTAAGTAAATATTGTGAAAAACTCCTATTCAATCGCAAATTGTGAATAAATAAAGCTTAGGCACAAATGTAAATACTTTTTACAAATGGAAAATCCAACTAATCGTTTTTTAGAAAACTCATTTTACAAAAATAAAACCACTTTTCGAAAAAAAAGTTTGAAAACCTCGCTGAACACAAAAAAAATCACTTCCGCCCGCCCAAACATTGCAAAAAAACCTGGCCTGATCTTCTAATGTGCCTTCTTGTTGCTGCCCTGCAGCCACGACCGCAGATCTGTGGTCACAACGCGGCGGCGCGGTGGGGTGCCGCCGGGGCTGGCGCCGAGCGGGGTGGGGGGGCGTGGGGTCTTTGTGCGGCTGGTGCTCGGCTGTGGTTTGAGGGGGGAAATTTGGGGGGGGAGACGCCTAAACAGGAAATACGGCGTCAGTCCGGTGCGTCTCACCTGAGGGGGGGTCTGCGGCAGTAGATCGTCGTCGCAGTCGCTCAGGATGGGGCTGTGTTCGTGGTTCGGCGGCGGGAGCGTCTGCGCCGCGCGGTTGACGGTCGGGCGGGGCGCCGTTGTCTGCACCACGCGGTTGCGCGCCGGCGGCGTGTGCGTCTTCTTGATCTGCTCAGCCATCTTTGCGCTGCTCTTGCGTATGGCCGCCGCGTCTTTCTGCGCCGCTTCCAAGCGTGCCACCGTCGCCCGCAGCGCTTCTTCGTTCTTCGCCAGCTCGTGTCGCGCCGCGTCGCGCTCGCCTCGGACACGCCCCTCAGCGTCGAGGCTCCAGCGCAGCATGTCTGACGCTTCCTGGGGGTAGACGGTGAGTCGGTTGATGGCCGACTTGAGCAGTTGGTTGGCGCTGCGCAGTTCGGCGAGCTCGAACCGACTTGCGCCGGGGGTATTTCGGGGCGTTTACGTGGCCTGCGACCGGGAAAAATTCCCTCGGAACCCCTTCCCGCTTACCATCACTAGTTGCTGGGGCCGAGGTTGGGGCCGGGTGGGGTTTGCGCGTCGCCGCCGCACGCGGCGTGGTATCTGCAGCGCGAAAAATTTTCGTCACGCCGCTGTTCCAGAAAGTACGTGAAATAATTGGCTCACGTATGTCAATGCCGGATTCCGCGGCCGCAGCCATGCGGTCGGCTTTGGAACCAGCGCCCGCCGCTGTCGCCATGCCGCTGCTCGCGCGCGATTCTGCGTGACAGTCGCGCCGTGAATTTTGGCCGTCTGCCAACTCGACCAAAACACGCTGGGTTTCAAAACCCAAAAAGGTTGGCGAACCGGTAGCCTCACCTTCTGACTGTGTGGCTGGCTGCACTCTGATCGCATTCAACGGGATCGGCGTGTGGCCGCCAGCGGGGCGGGTCGGCCCGTTTGCCTTCGCCACGGTGTGCACAAGCGCCGCCTGTTGCGTCTCGTGCGGCTCGGCCAGTGGTGCCTGCGTCAACGGGGTTGGGATTGGGGTAGGGTTTGGTGCCGGTTCCGGTGCAGTTTTGCTTGAGTGTCTCACGGAACTGACCCAGTTCGTGTGCGCTCGCTTCGGGCTCGGCGCCGGTGCCAGCGGGCTTGCCGGACGTTGTCGCGCTCGGCTGCGGTTCTGTGCCCCGGCGGGTTGACGCCCGCGGCCGCGGCCGCGGCGGCGGTTGTCGCCGTACTGCTCCGCGCTGTCGTTTCTGGACGCCATTTTGCTGCAGTTGATGGACTGGGTGTGGGGGGCGGGGATTGTTTTTTCGCTATTTTTCTTTTTTATTTCAATTTCATTTGCAATTGTGAGTGTATTCACGGGGGCTCCCCTGGATATATTCCCCTGTATCCACGAGGGCGATTGATTTATCCATTCCCACAACTTCGTATGGGCCGGTGCGTAGGGGGCATATTTTCTGCTCAACAGCCATGCCCCATCGTGTCTCCATATACACTGTGTCTCCTACTCGTATTTCATTCCCCGCTTTTTTGTCGTGCGCTCGTTTATATCATTCTTGCGCGCTTTTCAATTGCATTTTTGCTTGTTGCCATAATGTTTGTAGGTGCCCTGGCTGCTCTGCCCCTTTGGGTACTTTCGTCGCCAGGGACCTTAGCGTCTTTTGTAGTCTAGTATTGGCGCTGGGGGGGGGTTTTGTCTTCGCTGTCGGTTGTTCCGTGCGGGTCGCTGCTCGTTCCTGCTAGCAGAGGTGGCATGTACCCGAATAACAACTCGAATGGGGCGTGGGCAACGTCGCGATTGTACGCTACGTTCATGCGCAATGCGATTTCTGGCAGTGCCTCTGGCCAATTGCGTGAATTTGCGTTATTCTGCGCCCATTGACGAGTCAATTGTTCTACGCTGCGGATAGCTCGCTCTGCTAATCTGTTGGATTGGGAATGATATGGGGTTGTTGTCCACAACTTTATTCCCCATTTGTGTGCTAATTGTGCCACATCTTTGTTGACAAATTCTGTGCCATTGTCGGTGATCAATTCTGTCGGTGGACCAAATCGGTGGATGACGTATTTCTCCAGCGCCGCTGTCACTGCGGTTCCAGTCAACTGTCGTAGTGGTGCGAGGGCTACTGCTCGTGTCAGATAGTCCACTGCGACTAGCAGGTGCTTATGGCCCTTGAATTCTGGCATGGGGGTCGTGTCTGCGGCAATTTTTTGCCATGGTCGGGTGCCTGGGTCGACGGGGAATAATGGGCTGAAACCTTTCCGCTGGCCGTCTTTGGACACTTTGCAAATATGGCATTTTTTGACAAATTCTGCTGCGTCTTGCCGCATTCGTGGCCACGCTGCTACCCTGCCTATTTGTTGTGTGGTTCGTTCTGCACCTCCGTGGGCACCCAAATTTCCCGCATGAGCTCTTTGTAATAGTCCTTCCCGCATGTGTGTGGGTGCCCATGGTTGGAAACCTTGTGGTCCTCTGTACTGGATCACATTGTCTATCACTCTGTATTGGGCTTGTCCCATTGTGCCTTCCGAGAGCTTCTGTTTGATTTTGTTGCCCTCTGGGTCTTTGATTTGTTCTTGTTGCCAGCTGATTTGGGCCTGTGTGCAACGAGCCATGTGGGGGCATAATTTGTCTAACGGGAGTCTGATGATTTCGCTGGCTCGTTGGAATGCCATTGTATCTGGGTCATCGATGGGATTTCGGCTCAGTGCGTCTGCAATGACATTTTGTTTGCCAGGGCAGTATTCGATTGTTAGGTCTTTCAATGATAATCGCATCGCCCATCGGTGTGTCCACCGCTCGATTTTTCCATGTGCTGGTTTGATGAGTGCATTCACTAGCGCTTTATGGTCGGTTCGCAGGATGACTTTTTGTCCATCGATATAGTCGCCCAGTCGGTCCAGTGCCCATGTGCAGGCTAGCGCCTCTTTCTCGATGGTGGACCAGTTTTTGTGGGATGTGGGGAGTTTTTTGGATACGAACGAAACGGGTCGTAAGCGATTTGGGTCGGTTGCGCTTTTCTGCATTAACACTGCGCCCAGTCCCAGGTCACATGCATCTGTGTACAAGTAATATTCTTTTGTGCGGTCTGGGTGCGCTAGGACTGGCGCCGAGCTCAGCTTCAGTTTGAGCACTTCATACGCGTTTCTCGCGTCTGCCGTCCATTCCGCATGTGGGGGAATTGGGTCGTTGCCATTCACCCTGTACTTTCCTTTGGCCATTTCGTTTAGCGGTGCCGCTAATCGGTGGAAACCGGGGATGTGCTGGCTGAAATAACCTGCTTTTCCCAGGAAAGTTTTTATGTCTTGTTTTGTGGTGGGGGTGGGCATTTCGAGGATTGCCGCGATGTTGCTCCTTTTTGGGGCGATGCCATTCTTGCTCAGCTCGAATCCGAGGAACTTGACTTGTGCACAAAAGAAATGGCATTTTTCTGGTTTCAGTCGTATTCCCGCCCATTTGAGCCTGTTGAAAAGTTGCACCAAGTGCTGCAAATGCTCTTCTGGGCTATTGCTGGCCACCAGGCAGTCATCGATGTAGGCGAAAAATGCTGGGCGTTCGGGCTCCTGGTTCAATCCTGTCAGCACGCAGTCCATGAGCCTCTGGAAACTCGCCCCGGCATTTTTTAATCCCAGGGGCATTCGCGTATAGCTGTATTGGCCCCTGCTGCACACGAATGACACCATGTCTCGTGTGGCTGGGTCTGAGATGGTGACATTGTAGTAGCCAAAACTGGCGTCCATTGTTGAAAACACCGATCGTCCGCTCATCTGCTGGAACATGTCGGTGATTCTGGGGAGTGGATACGCATCCCGAACTGTGACGTCATTCAATTTGCGAAAGTCTAAGCATAAGCGGTAGTCCGTTTTGCCTTTCGGGACTATGACTAGCGGAAATGCCCATGGCAATGATGACGGGATTATTAGCTTCTTCTTGAGCATTTCTTCCACGGTTTGCCACACAAATGCTCTCTTTGGAGGGGTTTCAAATCTGGCTGCGCATTTTATTGCTTCTGCACCCTGCACTAGCTCGATTTTGTGCTCTGTGACGTGTGTTTCGCCAATGTCATACTCGTTCATACTGAATAGCCCTTCTTGCTGTGCCAAGAGGTTCTTGAAACGTTCTTTTAATTCCTGGGGAAGTGCGTCGTGGCTCTCTTTGGGTAGGCGGGGCCAAATTTCTGCAATGCGGTCTTGCTCTTCTTGTGTGAGCGGCTGCCACTCGGGGATGTTGTCAGATGGGGGCGGTGGCTGTGGCAATTCCTTCAATCCTTGCGCTGCAGCCTCTTCTGGCTCTTCCAATGTGAGCGCGTGGGTTGTTGAGAATATTTCTGCGACTTTTGTGCGTGCTGGGATGTGGCACTCCGCACTTGTTGTGTTTGTGACCCATAGTGGGATTTCTGCTGTTTCCAACCATTCTCGGGTGGCCTGGAATGCTGCGTCACACACAATGCCTGGCACTAAATGTTTCAGCCCGCCCTTTGCGTCACGCTCGTATGGGTCCAGTGCATATGCGACTGTCGCCCCGGACCGTGTGTGTGGTGGTATATAGCTGCTCTTGTCAACCGCGACTTTGACAATGTGCTGTTGACCTGCGAAAATGGTTGTGTCATGCAGCGTGCACACGTCCGCTGTGCGGTGGGTGCTTTCCTCCATATCATTGCTTGTGCGGAGGATTCCTGTGTCTTGGTTGTATTCCATGGATAGTCGTTCTAATTCTTGGTGAGCTGTTTGGACGATTTGCAGCGGGCCTAAAATTGCTGCTCGACCAATTGGCAAAGGATCGGCCGGGGGCAAAAATTCCATCAGTTTGACTACCGCTGGTAGGGTGTCCTCGCGGTGTACTCCGTCGGGGGTCTGGTGTGTTACAGTCATGTCGTAGATCCGAAGCCATTCACCTTTGATGACTTTTCCGGATGTGCGAATGTGGCTGCCTGTATATGACCGGAATTTCGCCCGTTCGTTTTGGGGGTCTAATTGCGCTTTGGCCCAAATTCGCTCCAAGGTGGTGTCTTCAATGAATAGTCCAATATTGCACCCCGTGTCGATGTGGCCCGTGATGGGAATTTTGTGGAACACAATTGTTGCCATGGGATCTGGTGGGCCTGCAGTTATGCTGCTTGAGTGTTCCTTTGTGCTCGCGACCGTGGGGAACCAGCCATCGGATTCGTTGCCATCCTCAGGTTCTGGGTCGACGAAATTTTCCCAGGATTCTTCCTCTTGTTCTTCCTGCGTGCATCGGACATTGGGTGTTTCTTGGAATGTGACTTCCATTTCTCTGCATTTCCGCCGCATGTTTTCTCTGGCTTCATCTTCTGTTTTCCCCCGTTTGATCAGGGATTGCAAAATGCTATCCGCTTTGCTCGTTTGGCATGCTGGGGAGGCGGGGTTAATGTAGCAGTTGTCAGGGTCGTGGGGAATGGGTTTTAGGTGTAGATGGAATGTGCACCAGGGGCCCTTGTGCACTTTTGGGTCGAACATGGCTCGTACCCCGGCGGTCTCGCCGCTGCGCCCTTTCTGCTCATTCTGCCAGCCGGTGTTGTATCGCGGCCTGTATCTTTGAGTTTTTTGTTCATCTCTGCGTTTTGCCCGGGCTTGTTCTGCCTCTTCTCGGGCTGCGTCGATCATGGTTATCGCCCGGTTCAATGTGCAAGCCCCATCTTGCCATCGCGTACGCCACATGTACCAGCAGCTGACTGGGGCTAGGCTGGGGGCCTCCGTGAAAAATTTGTCTCCAATCATGTGCTGTCGGTCGTGATCCGACATTGTTTCACTCACATGGTGGAAATTTGCGCACAGGCGGGTGTGGAATGATGATGCGGACTCTCCCGCTTCTGGTTTTAGGTTGTACCAATTGGCTACCAAATGTACTGAGTGGTCGGCTTGGTACGCCTCGACTAGGGTGTCCAGCACATAGAGGATGTCGTGGCGTTTATTTACTCTCACCGCCTGGTATTTGTTCTGCGCGTCATCGGTGAGGCATTGCATGAACACACTGTTCCAGAAGAATTGCTGTTGGCATTCGGGTATTCCCAGCACTTGCTGCACAATCATGTGGAGCCAAAATCGGAATGGTCCTGTTCGGCTGTTTTTGCTCCCATCAAATTTAATTTGCTTGGTTGCTGTGGATGCCACGTGGCCGACGCCGATTTTGTCTTTTGGCTGGCGGATTGTGCTCAGCGGCTGCAGGCCGTCTTCTGGTGCTATCACAAATCGCTCCATATACTCAATTATTTGCTGGAGCAGGGGGCCTTGACTCAAGGTTGCTAGCCGGTCTTCCATCGACCAACGCCATGGGTCGCTGCTGGCTTGTCTCGTGGCTTGGGACAAACTGCTGAGGGTGCTATTCGCCACTAGTCGCTTGAGCTGCTCGATTTGCTTATTTTGCTGGTCGAATTGCTGCTGGAACATCGCTGCCATTGCGGCCAGATTGGACGTTTGCACTTTTGCTTCTGCAAACGGCGTGGGGGATGGGTCGTTTCTTTGGAATTTTGGCTGGAGCACCGGGGCTCTGGTTGCAGTTTCGTCGCCGCTGGCGTTCTCATCACTGCTGTTGTCGCTGTCGTATTCTGGGTCAGCGATCGTTATTGTGGACAGCTGCGCTGACTCAAAATATTTGTCGGCCAACCGGATGAGCCGGCGACTCAGCGTTGAATTGCTGTCTTTGCTTGCCACCGTGCTCTTTGGCCATCCTGGTTTCCGCTGTTTGTGCAGCGCTTCTATCGCGTTCACCAGCGCTTTCCGCCTTCTGAAATCGGTCCATTCGGCGATTTTTTGGCTGAATTCATGCTCCGCATACGTTATCTGCGGTTGCCCCGTGGGGTTCCCTCGCGGGGGTTGGCTAACCATCGGTGGGTTAGCGGTTTCGTGATCAGATATATTTTTCTGTCTCTACGTGCGCGCTTTGTGGCGCCCCACTTGTCGATCACGCTGGGGATGTGGGAAAAAGGGATCGCGGGGCCGCTGTGCGAACGGCGCTACCGCGCGTGGAAATTTCACTGGGGTTTAGAGCTGTACAATCACCATGTTGTACGCACGGTGCGTACAAAGTCGAGTTTCCGAGCGAGAGGACCAGCCTCGAGGACTCTGACTGAGCAAAAGGTGTCAGATCCTCAAAATGAGTGGCTGGCGACCGAGGAGAGTGGAACATTCGTGTGTGGTGTGCGATTTAGTTTCATACAACCGTCGCCCTGCGACACGGTTCCCAAATATTAAATATCCATTTCATGTGCGGACTGGGGCAAGGAAATGGAAAGGGAAAAGGGGAAATGAAAACGTTCAACTGCCGAAAACGTGGCAGCCGCGCGGCCTTTTATACGCCGGCTCACGCAGCGCCCTTAATCTAATCCATGCGCCGCCATGACAGCGCAACGAACAGCTGCCTTAACTCGGCTGCGCGCTGCGCTGCCGCGGCGGCGCATGCGCAATAATCGGACGCAGTACCGGCGGCGACAATTGTGAGGGGGGTTGTTGGCAAGACATCCCCCAAATTTCAGCTTTCTACCGCCCTCACAGCTGGAGATATAGCCTTCAAAGTGTAGCTAATGAAGTGGGTGGTGAACTTGCTTGGGACAACAAAAACACCACAAAAAATTGTTGCATATAGGGTGACCCACCCTGTAGTGAGTCGCCGCACCTCCCCCCATTGTTGGGGAGTAAGGGGGTCTTACAACTTTATATATATTTACAAAGTTGCAGCCTTATAACACCCCCATGGATGGAGATATTGCGTTAGAAGTGAAATAAAAAATAGGTGGTGAACTTGTCCGGGAAGGTGTTTACAAAGCAACATGGCGCTAGCGCCCGGCCCGGCGCTAGCACCAAAGCAAAAAAACAAAACAATGCTCTGGCGCCATTGGCGCTTGGCGGTTAAATCCTCTGGTTTCATTGGCGCTTGGCGGTGAAATCCTCTGGTGCCATTGGCGCTTGGCGGTGAAATCCTCTGGTGCCATTGGCGCTTGGCGGTGAAATCCTCTGGTGCCATTGGCGCTTGGCGGTGAAATCTTCTGGTGCCATTGGCGCTTGCGCAGTCCTTCTGAAAGGTTCTATGGCGCTTTTGGCGCTTGAAGTCACCCGTGCAAAGAGTTGCATGGCGCTGTGGGCGTCTGCGCCAACACGGTGGCGCTTTACAGCAGCCAGCCCATTTCAGGTTGGCACGGGCCACTCGGTGTTGGCGCTCGACGCCCGCGTGCCCATCCGCTGGCTGGCGCCCGAAACCATGTCCAAGAAATACTACGACTATAAAACAGACGTTTGGACATTCGGCATCATGATGTGGGAGATTTTCATGGACGCAGTTGAACCGTATCCAAATATGCACCCCGCTGAAGTGATTAGAAAAGTTTCCAAAGAGGTTAGGGCGCTAATAACGATGGCAAACCATGTTTCAAAAATCGGTGTTTTTCTGGTAATTAGGACTTTCTGAATTTTCGAATTCTTTCTTAAAATAATTAGCTTGTTTTCGAATAAAGTTTCTGAATTTTTTGAATACTTTTAACTTTAAATTTTCTATATTTTTCCACTAGTTTTTATCATTTTCGAATTTTGTTGTCAATTTTGAATACCTACGGTATTACCTCGAAATACCCCCATGGGGGTTGCTTCTTTTCGCCAGCAAAATTTGAGGGGGTTAATTCGAGGGGGGCTTATTCAAGGGAGGTTTATTATTTCGTCAGATATTTTCGTAAGGACCATAGTAAATAGTAAGCATTTGCGTTCCCAAAACACATAATAAATGTGTCCAAACTGGATATATTTGGACATAAAAACGTAGATAGCTACACACACACTAGTCTATGTGTAGCTGCCATACAAATTGCAGTAATAAATACATCATGTACATTGTATACATGATGTGCATCATTCCGGGGGGAGGGTATTTCGAGGGGGGTATTATTTCCCCAGCCCATTTTGAGTATCGTTTAAATCGAGGGGGTAATTCAAGGGGGGATAATTCAAGGTAATACGGCACATCTTTATGTTTTGTGGCCATACAAGCATTTTCCACATACACATTTGCACAATTTGTTTGCCACCCCAAGAAGAACTAATATGTGCACACAGAAATACCACATGGAGGTGCCAGCGACGTGGCCCCCAGCAGTGCGGCAATGCGTTCTCCAGTGCTGGACACCCGAGCCAGCGCACAGACCAGGTGCACATTCTGCAAGCACAGTGACATGACAAGTGCTCAGTGGTCAATAACGATGGCAAACACCCCGAAAAAAAGTATTTAAATTTTTAAGTGTTTTTTCTCAAATGAATTTTCGAATTTTCGAATTTTTCCTCAAATTAATTTTCGAATTTCGAATTTAATTTTCGAATTTTTGAATTTTCGAATCTTTTTTTGGCAATTTTCGAATTTTTTTTGTGTAGTTTTCGAATTTTTTGAGATAATTTTCGAATTTTCTTGAAGAAATGTTGAATTTGAAGTTCAAATGCAGTATTCATATAGTTGTAATGGTTGAATCGCTTTTTAAAATTACTGTATTTCTCCAAATATCCCCCACCACCCCCTTGAGTTAGCCCTTCCCCCTCTTAATACTGCCAGGTCAGAGCGACCACTCTGACAAAATGAACCCTCTGAGTGGGTATTTTCACTGTGATTTGATATACCGTATTACCTCGAAACACCCCCATGGGGGTTTGTTATTTTGTCATCAAAATTTGAGGGGGTTAATTCGAGGGGGGTTTATTATTTTGTCAGAAATTTTTGTAAGTATTGTAGTAAAGAGTAGTCATTTACGTACCCAAAACATGTAATAAATGCATTCAAACAGGATATATTAGGACTCAACGTGCATCGCTACACAAACTAGTCTCTATGTATAGTTGCGATGCACTTTGGTTGCAATTAATACATCATCTACATTGAATACATGATGTATTTACTTCATTCCAGGGGGGGGGTATCATTTCCCCAGCTCATTTTGAGGGGGGTTAGTTCAAGGGGAGTTAATTCAAGGGGGGTTTAATCGAGGATTTGTAGGATTCTGGGGTTTGTACAAATAAGTTTGCCATTTTCCAGAGCATTTTCCATGACTTTGACACATTGCATGACATTTGACACTCTAAAGTCTACCTGACATTTTACAGGGTCTGGAACTGGAAGCGGCAACATGTCGGATGGACTTGTTGGACAGTGCTCTGTTCAACAACTTGCAAAAACAACACACCTTTTCATTTTAGATCTTATTTTTACATGATTTTAGAATGTCTTTACAATTAACACAAGACCGCTTTTTTGACGTTTTTATTTGTTACATTACTGTTTCTCAGACACACCTCATATCAATTGTTGATTGAAATCTCACATGTAACGTGAGAATGCGTTTTGTAACCTTGCATTTCCTGAAAAATTCGAAAATTATTTTCGAATTTTCGAATTTATGAATTTTCGAATTTTTAAGTGTTTTTTCCAGGGGTGAAATAAAAATTCGAAAATTATGAAAAAATTCGAAAATTCGAAAATGTTTTCGAATTTTCGAATCTTTTTTTGCCATCGTTAGTGGTTAAGTTGGGGTTTAAATTGATCACATAGTTGTCAAAATGTATTTGAGGCGTCTAATTCTAAAAGTCGACATGTCCAAAAAAAGCGATTTTGGGTAAATCGCATTTTAAGTTTCGTTCTCATTCCCGGCCCGTGATGCGTGTCCAATAGTGCACTCTCATGCTCACCGTAAAGTTCGAAATGTTGATAATAAGGTGTCAAATTTTCAGCCCCTGCTCTCAACATATGTGAAAAATTGGGTGTCCATATCAGTGTCCATAGTAGGGTGTCAACAAAGTTTTTTACGGAATACAGAAACGGAAAACTTGCACTTGCCGGAAAACGGAAACAGAAAAATATTTGCACTTGGCGGAAAACGGGAAAAAAAATTTGCCTGCGGAAACCGGAAAACGGAAAGAATTTTGCCTGCAGAAAAGCGGAAACGGAAAAAATTTTTGCACTTGCCAGAAAACGGAACGGAAAACGGGAAAAAATAGCCTGCGGAAAACGGAAAACGGAAATTTGACACCCTAGTCCATAGTGGACTTATCACATTTTTTTTTTTGGGGGGGGGGGGTTCCAACAAAAAAGGCTGCAGAACGTGGACTTGTCGACTTTTAGCCCAAAACTAAGTGGACTTGTCGACTTCTTGCCCAATTTTTTACATTTTTTCCCAAAAATGTCAAATATGACGCTATCGTATATAGGCATGTGAGGTCAAAAAAGTTATGGAAAATGATGATAAATATGCGGAAGTAGCCCTGAGATTCCGGGCCTTAATCGACATTTTTTTATTGTGGACCTGTCGACTTTTAGAATTGCACTAGTGATGTGAAAAGAGCCAAAACATTGGCGCCAAGCGCCAAAAGCGCCATGGCGCTTTTCCGACCCTAGCGCTAAGCGCGAATGGCGCCAGAGCAAAATGGCGCCAAGCGCCAGAAGCGCCATGGCGTTTTTTTTGCTTTGGTGCTCTGCTAGCGCCAAGCGCCAGCGCCAGTCATTTTTTTCCTGGCGCCGGTCAAAAATAGCGCCAAGCGTCAAAAGCGCCATGGCGCTTTTCATGGGCATGGCGCCAAGCGCCAATAGCGCCACAGCAAAATAGCGCCAAGCGCCATGGCGCTTTTTGCTTTGTCACTAGCGCCAGGCGCCAGCGCCATGGCGCTTTCACATCACTAAATTGGACGCCTCATTTAAACACCTTCCCGGTCACGTCCGGCAGCCATTTTTTGATTTTACTTCTTATATTATATCCCCAGTTCTAGGGCGCCCCCGAGGCTGAAACTTGGGGGAGACATTGGCGCAACCCCCTTCTACTTCACATGAATTGAGGGGGGTCGCGGCGACCCCTCTCAGGGTGGGTCGCCCTAAGTGCAAAATTTTTTGCGGCTTTTTTGGTGTCCCACAGCTAACGATGGCAAAAAAAGATTCGAAAGTTTGAAAACATTTTAGAATTTTCGAATTTTTTCATAATTTTCGAATTTTTATTTCACCCCTAGAAAAAACACTTAAAAATCGATTTATTTTTCAAAAAATTCGAAAATTCAAAAATTCAAAAATTCGAAAATACTTTTCGAATTTTTCAGGGAATTCAAGGCAACAAAACAAACTCTTAAGTTCAACGTGCTCAATAAACTGTCAATTGGTACGCGGTGCGTATGAAACAGCGAAACAAAACAAAAAAAAACGTCCAAAAACGTTGAAATGTAAAATGCCCTGTAAAATGTGGAATGTCATGCAAGTGTCAAAAGTTATGAAAATGCCCGGGAAAATGGTTAACATATTTGCAATTTTCCACAGCATTTCCATGACTTTAGACACTTTGCATAACATTTGACATTTCACAGAGCATTTTACAGGTGTCTGGGACGGCCCATAGGAACTGCACATATTTATAAGTATACTCGGTGAACATGATACTCTGCCGTCGTACTGATTTATGTCTCACGTTGGAAGTGTGCCAATAATCATAAAGCCTGCTTTTTTGTATAAAATATGAAAAAATCCTTGTTGTGAATAAGTTAACGTATCACGTTATAACTGAGATGAATTCTTTCAACTTTTTATAAAAATCACATGCATAGAAAAATATTTGGCATGCTTTCAGCAGGAACCACACATGCAGGGTGTAATGTTACTGGAGTATAAAAAAGATGTGATCAAAGATATTATCAAAGAAGAGTGGTTTGTAAAGTATTTACCTGTATCTTGTGAAGTTAGCACTGTATGCACTGAGTACGCTCAGTGCACTATACTCAGGCGACATTACACTGTACATTTTTCTGGAGGTAACACTCCATCATGACATCATAACCACAGTTGGCAGTGAACTTACAGCTCACTGAACCGGTTCAGAGTTGGGATGAAGTGGAGTGGAGTGGGGAGTCGGTTCACAAGTTTTCGGTTGGCTGTCTGCCAGCCAAAGACATAAATCATATCTATTTGTAGAGTATCACATCTGCCGAGTATAGCCACTTCCAAAACAGTCCAAATTCTTCATTCAAAACTTCAGATTCAATATTTTTACAAAAAAATTCGAAAATTATTTGAAAAAATTCGAAAAATAGCCAAAAAAATTCGAAAATTGCCAAAAAAGATTCAAAAATTCAAAAATTCGAAAATTAAATTTGAAATTCGAAAATTCATTTCAGGAAAAATTCGAAAATTCGAAAATTCATTTCGGAAAAAACACTTAAAAATTTAAATACTTTTTTTTTGGAGGGTTTGCCATCGTTACCCACAGCAGGTCCGGCACCCACTGATTTCTGAGCTGTGGGAGGGGTATAAATCTAAAATTTTGGGGATGTTTTACCAACACCACTCCCCTACTGTACACTATTCAATAATGTGAGATTTATGTGAAAAATTTCTCAAAAATTCGCTTATTCTCTAAAAAAACACCACTCCCCAATAGATGGATGACAAAAAATTCACTTTTTGGAAGTTTTTGATTAGACACTTGAAGAGCTGGTTTATAATATTTTAAAGGGAACGGTTTGATGTTTTAAGTTATGTAAAGAACCATACCTCTAAAATGCCTGCATTGCAAAATTTACTTGGGGGGAATTTCAAAGTGTAAATTTTGTAAATTTTTGTTCCTGCGATGATGTCATTATGATGTCATAAAATTCGCCCTAAGTAAATTTTGCAATGCAGGCATTTTAGAGGTATGGTTCTTTACATAACTTTAAACATTAAACCCTTCCCTTTAAAGTATCGTAAAACAGCTCTTCAAGTGTCTAATAAAAAAGTTCCAAAAAGTGAATTTTTTGTCATCCATCTATTGGGGAGTGGTGTTTTTTCAGAGAATAAGCAAATTTTTGAGAAATTTTTCACATTAATCTAACATTATTAAATAGTGTATAGTAGGGGATTGGTGTTGGTAACAGAGTTGTGCAAATACTGGTATTTTTGGAAAACGTAAACGTAAACGTAAATACCTTTTCCAAATAAAAAGTATAAATACTAAAACGTAAGGTATTTTTAAAATACCAAGGAATACGTAAAAAAAAACGTAAACGTAAAAAATTTTACACACCATATTTGCCATTGTGCTTTGGAATATACCATTATTTTCACCTTCAGTTCAGGTGGGTCAATCCATCTGCACCACTTTCTGTAGTGAGTGTGGCTAAATCCAAGTAACGCTGGTGATTCTGGGGGAATCCCAGACCCTGTAAAATGCCTTGTAAAATGTCAAATGGCATGCAAAGTGTCTAAAGTCTTGCAAAGTGCCCTGGAAGGTGGCAAATCTTTGCCATTTTGCTGGGCATTTTACATGAGTTTTGACATTTGCATGAAATTTTACATTTTACAGGGCATCCTACAGAGTCTGGGATTATCACCAGAGCTTGCACTCGCCTCACCAGTTTCGAAACATGTACTACTCACAGTTGTTGCAAGTGGCGTCGTCGGAATTCATCACAAAAAAATTATACACGCAACGCTCCAGAAAAAAACAAAAAGGTTTTTGGGTTCAGCTTTTGAACACATTTATGAATATGTACCCAGTATCCCATGTGTGAGTGCAAGCGTGCAGTAAATTTTTTCATACACTACATTTTTGTATGTATACATGTTACGTTTATGCGGCTGCAGGTGGTGCACCCCATTTGAACATGTGCACATGTGAACGATCACACGTTTTTTTACGTTTTCCCTAGTACCCGGGTATTTTGGTCAGGAAAACGTAACAAAACGTAATGGTATTTTTGTAAAATGTAAACGTAAACGTAAGTATAAATACCCGAATAACCGGGTATTTCGGGTAAACGTAAATACGTTTTTCCAACTCTGGTTGGTAACACATCCCCAAAATTTTAGATTTATACCCGTCCCACAGCTCAGAAATCAGCGGGTGCCGGACCTGCTGTGGGACACAAAAAAGCCACAAAAAAATTTGCACTTAGGGCGACCCACCCTGAGAGGGGTCGCCGCGACCCCCCTCAATTCATGTGAAGTAGAAGGGGGTTGCGCCAATATCTCCCCCAAGTTTCAGCCTCGGGGGCGCCCTAGAACTGGGGATAGAATATAAGAAGTAAAATCAAAAAATGGCTGCCGGACGTGACCGGGAAGGTGTTTACATTCACTCGGGGAGGGGGAGGGACGGGGATAAATTTCTTACATTTCCATATTTTTTGAGAAAGTTAAGTAATTTCACAAATCTGGTAAAACAGTGCTCTGTGGAGTGACTAGTTCAACTTGAATAAACTCAGCAGACATGAAACGAGTCAGCTTTCCTTTTTTTATGTATGGGTAAGATATGTCTCAAGTTCGAATTCGAACAAACGGATTCCGTTCGATTCACAGTTAATTTAAACCGATTGAACTTTCAAATGTGAAAAATAAATGGATTAAGCGCGGATAAAAAAATACAGAGTCGGAAAGCTAGATATCTCGCTCAAACAGTGTGAACAAATTCCTAAAAAGCACTAATGTGAAAGATATCCGGTATGTTAATTAGGCACGCGTCGGGTTACGTATTATACGAATGAGGTGAAAGACGCAGGATTTACGTTTGCGTTACTCATTACTTTTGTGGAATACAATTAAGCGACTGGAAATGATCGCAAATGAGTCAACTAGTGTGCGGGCCGCCATTTGTGATCATTTCCGGTCGATTTTTTGCATTCCGCAGCGATAATCAGTGACGCGAACGTGCGTTTTTTGCACTCATTTGTCTGAAACGCAGAGCGACTTGGATGTGGGCCAAATTCACATGTGACCCTTTCGTTAGTTTATACCGCACTCGTACAAAAATTCTTTAGACCATTGACTCCCATAATGTCCGCCGAGTTTATGAGTGAGAATTAAATTTGTGAATGCAAATTCTCATCACTTGTCACTTACTTATAATACCACTGATGCCATCACTTATCATTTAGCACTTTTATGTCACTTGTATACTTGTGAAATTGGCACCAGACTTTACAAAAATTGTCAATGTGCTAAAGCCCTGCAAAAGTAACGAGAAATTCGAAATTCGAAAATAGACTCCCCACTGACTATGGATCTCGGGTGCGAAATTCAACGATTTTCAAGCTGGCCCTACGCTCGGTTGCGTTATTTTGTACTATCTCTTGACTAAATATATTTCCATTCATAATTGAGCAAAACATCCAGTTGACAGTCCCGCACATTGTAAAGTGTAAAGCAACATTTAACATTTATTCAAGTGTAGTGCACATTTTATTACGCAACTTTTGACATCGATCACGACATTTTGCAATTTCTAGTGAAAGAGTGCAAAATTGCACTTGCCTCAGGTGGGAATCGAACCTCCATCTCTCATATTGAACATGAGTGCCGCAACCACTAGACCACAGAGGCGGCTGGGCTCTTCACTATGTAAATATTAGGGGCTGACATGCTCCGACGGCAATGCCCTCAACACTGGATTATTTTACATGCTATGTGACACTTTACTTTACACTTTACATGGTGGATAAACTGGCACTGGGAGTGTCGGTGTCATTATATCAAATGTGTGTTTTAATTTGAAATTTTTTACTTTCCCATAATTTCCCCCTCAATGACTATTCCAACCCAAGCTTTTTCTGAAAGAAACTAATGTCATTCTGAAAGAAAGTGAAGCATAGTGTCAGCGTGAAGTCGAGTGATTATCTTTGGCAACTTGCCACTGTCCAGACATTGTTCGAAGAAAACGCTACTGATTTCATCTGAATGTGATGTTCGGTGAATACGATACATAACCACTGGAGTGTATATGTACTTGCTGAATGAAACTGAAAATACATTACATCATTGATTTTTTTACTAATCCTTTTTTATTTTTTTCAGTGTTTTTTTGAAAACGAAAAAAACAACTCATTTTTTGTTTATTCTCAATCAAGATACCGTATTTCCTCAAAATACCCCCCTCAAACTGACCACTATGAATAAACAGACCCCCCTCGAAATACCCCCCTTAATTTAGTGTAAACAGAACATTAATAACAAAAGCTGCAGTTTCTTATCCAGGCAATGCAGAACACACGTTAAAACAATGACTGTGCTACGTTAGAACATGGGTGTACACCATCTACATAGGTACCTAGTCACATCATAAGTCCCTCAAAATTTCCACTCAAAAATAACCCCCCCCCCCCAAAGGGGTAATTCGAGGAAATACGGTAAATTGAATTTCCACATATTTTACAAAGGTTTATTCAATCACTTTCCATTGCATGCAAAATCAATGGATTTGATAATAACTCTGAATACAGCATCGGTTGCGGCAGTGAGAAATTGCACATTTTGCTGCGTCAACATATTCAATCCATCGCAGTAGCTGCCGTGGCAATATTGCAGCAGACCGCGCAGTTTACCTGCGTTTTGCTGTATTGATAAATGTTCCACGGGACTGGTTTTTCTAAATAAATGCTCGAAATAGATCAAAATGTGACTAGAGGCAACGAGGTAGAGCTTCCCTGACTCGAAACACCCCAAAATTTGGGTAGAGCTACCGTATTTCTTCTAATAGAGCAGCATACCTCCGATATAACAGAGATACCGTATTTCCTCGAAATACCCCCCCCCCGCCCCCACTCAAAATGGGCACTATGAATTTGTGGTCCGGGAAATGCATAACAGATGTTCAAAACACTTACTGTGTTATGTTAGAACATCGTTTATACTATCTACATCCTTATATAAGGCTGTAAAAACTTATAAATGGTGGTTATTGTTGCATTTTTCACGTTTTTCTCTCAAAATTTTCACTCTGAAAAAATAAACCCCCAAGGGGTAATTCGAGGAAATACGGTATATCACATTTTTTTGCCTCGAGTCACGAATTCAGTGGAAGCGTACAAACAGAAACTCAATAACTCACCGGTGTCGGTCAAAAACACACAATCTATACTCTGCCCGATTTTCTCGCCCACACCGAACCAAAAACTTCTGTGGTCCCCCCGCAAAAAGTCTTGCACCTGCCAATATGCAATGACTTCATTTTTGGAACCAACACTTTCTGGTGACAATCGACCGCCCTTGTTCGCGTGCAAATTCGTATTGAATGTGATCACTGATGGAGGGCGGTCTGCAATTGGAGTGGGGGGTTATTTAGATTGAAAAAATTACAGTATGTCGGTGAGTACCGTAACAATGCCGCTGCACACACTAGTTTACTAAAGCGGCGTTTACACTGCATTTTGTGCCGACAAAAAAAGAAGACAAAAAGTTTCATAATTCCACAATAAAGTTCCATATCTGCAAGACAAAGCAGTGAAGTATACTCACTAGTTGAGTGTACACACATGCCAAGTTGCAGATAATTCGGGCATGTCGTTCAAGACTTAAAAACAAATTACACTTGTCGGTTCGGTTTTCGTTTTGAAACCGAACCGACAAGTGAGGCGTCTAATTCTAAAAGTCGACAAGTCCACAAAATGTGATTTTGAGTAAATCGCATTTTAAGTTTCAAACCCAATTCCAGGCCCGTGGTGCGTGTCCAATTTGGCTCTCTCATGCTTTTCATTAAGTTCCATATGTTGACAATAAAGTGTCAAATTTTCAGCCCCAAATCTCAACGTATATGTGAAAAATGGGGTGTCCATAAAATTCCATTCGGTCAGAGCAAAACTGTTTTTGGGAGGGAAATGGACTTGTCGCCCTCTTGCACGCGAGAACATTTTTGTTCCCGCCCGCGTTGCGCCTCCCTTATGGGAAATTTATGCACTTCTCGACTTTTAGAAATCGGTGCCCATAGTGGACTTATCACATTTCTTGCGTTTTTTTCCCATTAAAAAAGGATGCGCAGGATGGACTTGTCGCCTTTTAGCCCAAAACTAAGTGGACTTGTCGACTTCTTGCCCAAATTTTTTGCATTTTTCCCCAAAAATGTCGAATTTGGCACTATGCCATATGGGCATGTGAGGTCAAAAAATTTATGGAAAATGATGAAAAATGTGCGGAAGTAGCCCCAGATGACGTTTCCGGGCCTAACTCGAAATTTTCATATTTGGACTTGTCGACTTTTAGAATTGGACGCCTCAAGTGTAATTTACTTCCAAGTCTTGAACGACAGGCGCAAATTTTCTGCAAATTTGCATGTGTGTACACTCAACTAGTGAGTATACTTCAGTGCTTTTCTTTGCAGATATGGAACTTTATTACAGAATTATGGAACTTTTTCACTCGTTTTTTTTGTCGGCACACGAAACCGTGTAAACGCCGCTTAACGGAAAACTAAGAATTTGGTAAACTCATTTTGAAGTTTCCTAGCGCATCTGAGTTTACTGGAATGTGTTATTTTCAATCTCCGTCAACTGTAGTTGACGAACATCTCATTTCAGTAAACTCAGATGCGCTCAGAAGCCGAGAAATGAGTTTACCAAATTCTTAGTTTACTGTTAGTAAACTAGTGTGCGCACCGCCAATAATTACCCCAATCTTGAACGAATATTAACACCTAAGGATAAGAAGAATACTTGGCGGACATCACACTTAGTTATATTAAAACCGAACATCACCCATCTCAATAATGAATAAAAAAATTATACAGTTTTTTCATCATAATATTTCCTTTTTATTACGGTCTAACTACCGTATTTCCTCGAAATACCCCCCCCCCCCCTCAAAATCGGCACACTGAATTTGTAGTCCGGGAAATGCATAAGGCCGGAATTAGAGCTCAGCGTCGATTCGACGTGAAATGATGACGTGAAATGTCAAGTTGTTCCCTGACACTGTGACGTGAAATGATGATGACGTGAAATGATAAAAATTGAATTTTTCAATTCGCTCTAGTTGTGGCTGACAACACTCAGTATTGGACACGATTAAGGTATTGATTCATATATTATCCTTAGAAAATTGTAGACCCGTAGCATGATCCACACTCGTGTAATTAATTTCACGACGACATTTCACGTCATCATTTCACGTCATCATTTCACGTCGAATCGACGCTGAGCTCTAATTCCCGCTTAACAGATGTTCAAAACACTTACCGTGTTACGTTAGAACATCGTTTATACCATCTACATCCTTATAAATATAAGGCTGTAAAAACTTATAAATGGTGGTTACTGTTGCATTTTTCACGTTTTTCTCTCAAAATTCTCATATTGAAACAATCACCCCCGGGGGGGTTTTCGAGGAAATACGGTAATTACGAAATTTATCACGAGATTTTATGAAATTATTGTAGGTTTTCATACTAGGTTTGCTGTCCGCCGAGTATAAGCATAACAAACAGCGATTTGGACACATTTTATGGTGAAAATTATGCTGAAAAAACAAGCTGTCGCTCAACCCCCCCCCCCCCCCCACGTAGTTTTACTGGCAAAAATTGCATATTGTCAGCTCTTAGAAGGGCAGTGGTTTGTGATGGAATGGGACCATACGCACCATTGGCTTGAAACAAACTGGAACAATTTTCCACGTGAAAAATGCTAAAAGCACCATGGCACCTTTACATCACTCTAGCGGTAAACGAGCTGTTTGATGTTGAAACTTGGGAAGCACTCACTGAGCAAGCTTTGAATTGGGATGCGAACCAGTTGACATTTGATGTTGTTGTCAATAGTATACTCGGATGACATTTTGCCGTACATTTTTCCGGAGGAAACACTCCATCATGACGTGATCACTTCCGTCGCCATCATCAACTCTCGTCGTCGTCATCAAGTCTTCCATAAGTTCTCGGCTGGCCGTCTGCCAGCCGAAGACATAACTCCTATCTGTTTGTAGAGTATCGTGTCTGTCGAATATATTTACGTGTAGGCCCACATAATAGGGCAGCGTAAAATAAATGATGCACATATCGGGCAGCCCGAAAAACGAGTCGGGCAAATCATAATAAAAAAATCAAAAATCGTCTGGTGCCCAAAAAATCTCACCCACTGGCCATTCGTATGAATTGGAGGTGATACGAAATTGCTTTTTCAATGCAGCCAACAATTTTGTGTCATTAGGAGAACGACCAATGGCCAACAAAAAATCGCCAGTGTATTTGCGATTGTGAATTTTCTTCCAAACGGAATTATAGTGCTGAAACGTTGCGTAATTTAGACATTTAAAAATTATTTAAATAAATTGTTGAAAAATTAAATGGGAGAACCTCGAAAAGACCTCTGGGCAAGGCCTGCATCGCTGGGACAGAGTCATAATTCAGAAGTGAACCCAGTACCAGAATTTCAATTTTTGGAATCACATTTTGCCCATAAATAAGAGGTTTTAGCCATTTTGTAACGAATGCAGCACTGCCCAGGTGACCCTGAAATTATCGGGATACTTTTTTGCAAATGTTTACATGTCTCACTAATTACTAGGTATATTATCTATAATAATTTCCGAGGTGTTTATGCCTTTGTTATGATTGGGAATACAATTGGCAATCGTTTATTGTAATTACATTCGGAAAATTTTCTCCCTGAGGGAATATTTTCGACCATGTACCTCTCTGTAAGTAAACTCTGTCTGCAAGTAGTAGCTGCCTTTGAGAGTGAGACCATATTCAATAATATTTTCTCAAAATCACCCTTCTTTCAATGCTCATTGGGGCTCACTTGCAGAGCAGTCGTAATTAGGCAGTGCACTTTTCCGCATGTAAACCCATCCCGCATGTTGACCCAGAACGCATTTAATTATATCTGGCATGTTGAAAATATGTAATAAAACACATGACCTAGTTATTTTGACGATGAAAATCTACAAGAAGTATGAAAATTAGGTGAAAATTGCTGAAAAGCGCTCCAGATAGCTGGATAGCTAGGCAATTTGCGGGTGGGGAGGGGTGTTCAGGGGAATGTAGCCAAACAAATTTGCGTCAGGGATAGATAGATAGCTGTCCGGTTTGGGGTGGTGTGACCCACCCCCCTTTCTCACTCCTGCAGGCATAATGTGTCTATAATGGGACTACATGCAGAATGGGCTTTGGTGCGGAATGGGCCCTAGCCGTCATAATTACTTGCCGAGCGAGCCTACTTGTAGATACTTCCAGCTGTATTTTCCCACGCCGCAAACACAAGGTGTATATTCAATGGTATTTTCAGTTATCAAAAGTCACATCAATGCAACAAAACCTACCATATCATTCATATCCACTGCGACCAAAACCAACATGACACTCCGTCCCAAAGCACAATTTCCGCCAATGTTCACCAGAGCGCCAACCATCCTGGCAATTTCCAACATGGCAGCTACACTGCTGCCTTCAGTTGCGCTTGGCGAGTTGCCAACACTGTCATAATGCGATGAAATCACCACGATTTTCCGCCAATGTTCCCTTTTGGAGATGTTTGGCTTGTGGTTGGATAGTGTGCCAATTATGTTAAGACCAGTTGACTGGATGTGAGAAAATGTGGAGTTGTGGAAATGAATTTGAGTTATGGAAGGTTTCTTTACGCAAAAAGTATTAGGAAACAGAAATAACGATGAGAATAGTATAGAGATAAAGAGTTTGAGATATAACGAGTTGAACTGGTTTGGTGCCAGACTTAATGCAATACATAATAGGGGCGTCGGTGGTTACAAGATTTGTGGATACTGCTCAGACACATATACAAAAGTAGTAGCAAGTCTTCATCATATCATGTTTGTTTGCAAAGGTACAGACAACCAACGTCAAGTTGTGAAAAACACTATCTGCTCGGTACCATGTTATGGCCTAGACCACCCATTGGGTGCTGGTGTCTGTCACAATCATAGAAGGGAAATTGACAAGTTGTTGATCTACGGAACGAGTCATTTGCATGACCGGTAAGGAAAGAAACTTATTGATAATTGACTAACTCTCAGTAGGATTTGGGAAGGGCGAAACTCTGCAAAGAGTAGGGCCCTGTATCCCTTTGGAACAAAATAAAATAAATACAGAGATTATACTTCAGAAATATTTATTTAGATTGTCACTACAAGGGGCCTTGGTGGGGGAAGCTTACTCCGTAAACTGAAAATTTGGTATACCTTATATTGGAGCTAATACGGTAACAAAAAATTCGAATGAAGAAACACATACCAGTGATTTGTGTGAATGTAGGTAAATATTTACGATTTTAACCCTTTTGAATATTGTATTTGCACTATCTAGTTGTTTCTATCTTTTATTTTAAGCTGGTATGTTGGCGAAGTGCCATTCTTTAGAAGGTGAAAAATATAGACAAACATTTTTAAATCCATCAACCTCCATCACTCTCGTATTAAATCCAGAAGTTTGCAATACTTTCAGGACATGTGCAGCGGCTCTGTAGGAACCAAATGTCCCAGTTTTTCTGGGAACAGTAAAATATTTCGACATGTCCATGTGCAAGTGGGCGGGGCTTGCGAATTGAGATGAAGCCCTGTAAAAATGTGTCAGCACGATGAATATCGATCCATAGTTCATTTGATAGAAATTCATCAAGGCATTGATTTAGACTCTGGTTGTTGAAAAAATGTGCAATTTACACGAATAAAGCTGAATGACAGTTTGGTTTCAATGGCATAATGGTTTTTGGACGAGTTTTTTTCAATCTGTTTGCATTAGAATTTACGCAGAGTGAAACGCGGGGGTGGGGAATCACTGAGAAATAGACTGAACGTGGGGCGCCCCGGTCACACCACACAAAATATACCGGTCACACCACAAAACACAAAATAAATTTTTTTTTCGCAGCGGCATGCCAAAATGCGCACGCGCCACTAATCCGCCTTACCGATAAGGAAATCGGCAGACGCTTGTGTAATTGGTTGTAAAGCAAGGTGGTAGTGAAGCGACAACTATTGGTGTTTGCATGAATAACTTGAGAACGAGTGGAGCTATCGCGTCCATATTTTCACTGATCCTTTCCTATTTAGTTGTTAATGTTGACCTAAAATTTGACGTTAATCCGACCACCCAGTGACAAGTTATTCGAAATCTAGAGTGCAGGTCTAAATTGCCGCACCCTGTATTTGATCAAGGAAACCGCAGCAAACATTCAATTTCGGCTGAAAAAAGCGAGACCACTACAATTCGAATTAGAAAGCATTGCTATATTTATTTATGTGTTATTTGCATATGACGTTTGCATTCTGTCTCTCATTCAAGTGCCATTCTAGGCTATGCGAAATAAAATTAGCTTACCGTATTTCCTCGAAATACCCCCAGGGGGTTTATTTTTTCAGAGTGGAAATTTTTAGAGAAAAACGTGAAAAATGCAACAATATCCACCATTTATAAGTTTTTACAGCCTTATATAAGGGTGTAGATGGTATAAACGATGTTCTAACGTAACACAGTAAGTGTTTTGAACGTCTGTTGAGCATTTCCCGGACCACAAATACATAGTGCCCATTTTGAGGGGGGGGGGTATTTCGAGGGGGGGGAGGGTATTTCGAGGAAATACGGTAGCTGTCTTGGATGCGAGACAAGGCAAACAAACTGATATTTGAGTGCAAAAACTATTTTTGTCGTGATTTTGTTCTTTTTATTTTTTTTGCGTTAAATTTCTCAACGAGCCATTGATAATGCCAATTTATTGTGATATAGTTGGATTCTTTTCTCCATTCTAATACTCTGCAAACATCGGATGAAGCGGGACAAAAAAATTCGAAACACAGAAATGATGTTACAAAGGACGTAGACATCTAGCAGAAATATTCCAACAGGAAAAAAACAACATCTAAAGTGACAAAAATTCGAACGAGTCTATCGAATAGAGAAACGTGGTCCTAAAAATATACAGGCACAGAACCCCCCACCCCCCCCCCCCCCCCCCAGAGAAATCAGTATGGCCGGATCGTAAAAATTCAGAAACAAGTATAATGTCGCATAAAACCTAGAGGCAAGCACTGAGCAAGTGAAATTCACAAAGATAATTAGGGATGGATAAAAAGCGCTTTTTTCCAACGGCACGCTTTTTTTAAAAGCGCTCCTTTTTAAAAAACGCGCTTTTTCGCTTTTTTCGAAAAATGTCAAGACATTTCCTAGAAAGCTCCCAAATATGGTTCTGGGTCAATATATACAGGTATATCATACAAGTGGCAGTACTTGTGATGATATATAGTCATAGAATGGCTGTGGAGCCATGCGATATCATTTTAAGAGGGGTTTTATGCCAAAAATCCATTTTTTATGTTGACTCGTTATGTAAATGGGCCATTCTTAACTGACATTTAAACCCATCCCACATCTAAACTGGGAACGGAACATGTGGACCCGGAACACATTTAATTCTACCCGGCATGCTGAGAATAGGCAATAAAACACATGACCTAATGATTTGGAAGGTGAACATCTAGGGGGGGGGGGGGTGTTCAGGGGAAAGTAGCCAAAAAGTTTGCCCCAGGGATAGATAGATCGCTGGGCGGTTTGGGGTGGGCTCACCCGCTCCCCGTTGACACGGATGACACAAAATTAGATGTGTGGTCGGTCTAGATGTGGGATGGGTTTAGATGTCGGATGGCACGGGCCCACGTAAATTGCTATTTGTCAAATGGTCGTGAGTTCAAGTGAAGTGAGGCATGGCATAGTGCTTCAATAAGGTTATAAAAGAAGGCTAATACATTGAGACTGATGTTTCCCACTGTAGAAGTATGTGGAACCACATCGGCTGGATATTATATACTACACTAACATATCACGGCTTATTATTTTATGATAGCATGCAAGAATGACACTAAAAATACACAAAACCAATGAAAACAACCACCAGTGGTAATGTGCATGCGAAATTGCGCGCAAAAAATTACAAAATATACTTGGATGACATTACGCCGTACATTTTTCCGGAGGAAACACTCCATCATGACGTCATCACATTAGTCAATTCTGGTGTTTAACATTTCTTTTCTTTTTCTTTTTGCGAAATGTTGATTCATAAGTTTTTATTTGGCCGTCTGCCAGTCGATGACAAAAATCATATCTATTTGTAGAGTATCATATCTGCCGAGTGTACCTAGTGCATATAGGAACAAAAAATGTGCCAGCGCTTTTTTTAAAAAGGCGGAGTTTTTAAGAAAAAAGCGCTATCCATCCCTAAAGATAATGATGAATACAGAAAATAGACAAAAATTGGCCACGCACACACTAGTTTAATCGAAATTTGGGAAACTCAAATTAATAGCTTTGAATACATTTGAATTTGCGAGAATGAGTAGTCGGTCAACTAAATACTGCTGATACGATTCATTCTAGTAAACACAAATGTGCTTAAAATGTATTTAACAGTTCCCGAAACTAGCGTGTAGAGCCAAATAGGCACAATAACACCAATTGTACAAAACAAGCTTTGATCACAAAAGCACCAGCTTACCTGCATCCCGAGGTCAGAAAAAATTCTCCAATCCATACATACAATTAAAAATGATTTTTCCTCTCACTGAGTCCATTTCAATTCGTCCAAGTCAACAAGTGTCCATCCACTTTCGTCCCAATCCCATTTCGTCCCAGTTCCAATAGTCAGAACTCAGTTTGGCGTACACCCAAACTAGTACTTCAAAACGTCATTCTTGTAAACACGATATTTGGGCACCAAACATCCCATTTTGCCACTATATACGGCACTCTCATATCTTAGTCTGTGTTTCCGCACTAAATTGCTATTTTTGACCATTTTCCTCGGCGAATTTCGACTCTCAGTCGTCTCGCTGGCTGCGGGGGGTTGGGAAGTGGGTTTTCAACTGAATTGCGATTGGTTTATCGCGCACACAATACAGATTCACGGGGTGCGCACACAAGAAACGTATCATTTATTGCATTTGTGTATACTGTATATCCTCGAATAAGTCCCCCTGTTGTGAGCGTGGGAAAAAATAAATCACCTTCGAAAAACTCAGCCCGCTTTGATGGATAGAAAACGTTTAACATTTACAAAAAAAAACGTTATATGTATTTGTTAAGTTAATATACAGGGTGCGGCAATTTAGACGCCCCCTCTAGATTTTGAAAAACTTGTCACTGGGCGGTCGGGTTAACGTCAAATTTTAGGTCAACATCAACAACTAAATAGGAAAGGATCAGTGAAAATATGGCTGCGATAGCTCCACTCGTTCTCAAGTTATTCATGCAAACGCGTAATTGTCACTTTTCCACCAACTTTACGACCAATTACGCAAGCGCCCACCGATTTCCTTATGGGCATATCGAATTGGTGGCGGGCGTGCACGCATTTAGGCATGCCGCTGCGAAAAGAAAATATAAAAAACCCCTGAAAAAACAATCCGATCACGGCCGGAAGAGTCAATCCCGTTTGAACGATATCACACCATGGTGGAAAAGTGACGATTACGCGTTTGCATGAATAACTTGAGAACGAGTGGAGCTATCGCAGCCACATTTTCAGGGATCCTTTCCTATTTAGTTGTTAATGTTGCTGTAAAATTTGACGTTAATCCGACCACCCAGTGACAAGTTATTCGAAATCTAAAGGGGGCGTCTAAATTGCCAATTTTGTACTCCTACAAATGATTCTTGTTACAAAATTTACCCTATTTGTGCAGTAAATTTATCATACATTTTAATGAAAATTCTGACGAAAAGTCCCCCCTCAAAAAAAAATTCTGACGAAAAATAACTCCCCGGGAAACTTATTCGTGGATATACAGTATTTATCTAAATATTTATATGAAGAGGCATGCAAGCTATTCATAATACGTCGGCTATACTTATATTTATATATTTCATGCGACATTTTTTTAATGCAACAAAATGATAGCATATGACAATTCGGGCTTCGAATCGGGCAGAACAAAATCTCCGAATATGGCACCAAACGGTAGTTTTTAACCGTTGACAGGCAGAAAAATAATTCGTTTTGATTAACTCGAATGCGTTCAATGACCTGTGAAACTCTTGAGTTTCGAAATTTTTGTTGAAAAGAAGTGTGTGTAGACTCGCAGCACAATAGCCAAGAAAATTCCCGGTCTAATTTCTGGCCTGTACAATCTTTCGTCGCAACAACTACCATACTTCCCCAAATTTTCGGAACCTAAATTTTGTTTTTTAAAAATTTGAAAAAAACGCGTTGCCAGCGCTAGCACATTTGGATGGGCGCGGCGTGGCGCCAACGGAGCTGCGTCGCCGGCCGCCGTAGTCGCGCTCGTGCTGCCTGCGAAGTGGCGTCGCACTATTGAAATGACATGAGTAGAGATGGAAGAGGGTGCACTAATACGCACATCTGCCCGTTACGCACATTTGCCCGTTTTTTTCACTTGACACTTTTTCAAGTGATTTTCAGATATGAGTGAAGTGAAAAAAGTTCACGTATGTCATTGCGCAACTTTTCACTTCACTCATATCTGAAAATCACTTGACAGGGTCAAGTGAAAAAAACGGGCAAATGTGCGTAACGGGTAGATGTGCGTATTAGGCATGCCCCAGATGGAAAAGCGCCACAATTGATGGCGCCAGCGCCATGACGCCAATTATTATAGAATCAAAGCTTAAGGTATTTGAAAAATTTATCTTCCAGTAAGCAGTTGGCGCTTATCTAATTAATAATGAGCGCAATGCTCCGATGACAACGTTGGCGCTGTATGGCGGCACACTGATAGTTTGGCGCTGGCGCCAACGCCATGGCACTGTTCTTTCAATGAGCCAGATACAGAGACAACAGAAGCAAAAAAGGAAATAATAATATTTTGTCACACCACCAAAATAGGTATAAATACTTAGACACTTTTTGCCTTCCCATCACTAAGCATGGGAAGGCAAACTAATTTTCTACCACTACCCATCACCGTAATATTTTTTACCATATGCACTTCGCATCAACGCATTTGCCCCAAATCTCAAAGGGGCACAAAGGCAGCCACGGGTTGATCAAATACGCCGAAATCTGACGGCCACACAGTGATTTTGAGCTGAAAAAATGTTTAGTGGGAACTATCGATGAATTTTTTTCCGGTTGGGGTCTAGTTCCAGCTTGGGAAAAACGCAAGTACAAGTTTGAACATTGAAAATGAATAATTACAGATAAATATCTACAATAAATACATATACATTAAGTCGGTCGATATCTAACGTTTTTAAAAAAACATTCCCTTGTCTTCACGTGATTTTGTCTCAAGCAGCAACTAAACCTGTTACGGGAAAATAACCAACCTTATGGATGAAAGACGAGACTTTTTGATTCTCTGAGCTTTGGCACGCTTATCAGTTTTCACAATTTCAGTCGATTTTCTTGCAATCGCCACTACTTCGGACGATTTTCTTGCAATCAAATGGGTTGCCGTATTGTCTGTAAAGGTTGAAATGAAATATCACTGGCCTCTTAAACATAATCTCAGCTAACTTATTAACAAGTTATTGGCTCTACACCACTAATTGACGGCAGTGCATTATTCCGCATCTAAACCCATCCCGCATGTTAACCTGGAACACATTTAATTATACCTGGCATGTTCAAAATATGTAATAAAACACATGACCTAGTTATTTTGAAGGTGAAAATCTATAAGAAGTAGGAAAATTAGGGAATTTTGGTGAAAATTAGGATACAATTGCTCAAAAGCGCTCCAGATAGCTAGATAGCTAGGCAATTTGCGGGTGTGGGGATGTTCAAGGGAATGTAGCCAAAAAAATTTGTGCCAGGAATAGATAGATAGCTGGGCGGTTTGGGGTGGTGTTCCCCACCCCCCTTTCTTACCCCTGCAGGCATAATGTGTCTATAATGGGTCTACATGCGGAATGGGCTTTGATGCGGAATGGGCCCTAGCCCTGACAAAAAGATCGCATGTCAACTGGGCCAACTAGTTTCCATTCAGATTTTAGTTGATGAATCGCTCAAACGATATCTAAATGCACACACCAATGTTAATTCCTTTGCGACAACGCCCAATGCGCACTTGAAAATTGTTCAGCGACCCGTCAACCAATATCTGAATTCACACAGAAACCAGTTGAAACCCAGCTTGTGTAGAGCCATTAAACGAATAACCAACCCCCCGCTCTCCCACAATCCACATTTTCCGGTGCCCTTTCAACACTTGGCACGGGTCCAACCACATTGGCATTGGCAATCTGCTCGTGCAGGTCGTTGATGTTGACCAGGACCATGGCCAGACGGGACTTGATCTGGGCCGACTGCTTGCTGAGCTGCTCGATGCGGCCAGTGCGCGCCGCCCGCTTGCCCTCCAGCTGCGAAGTGTGACAAGGGAGGGTTTCAGGGGTTTGTAGGGGGTACCCCCCTTAAAAGGGTTCAAAGGGCACCGACTTTTCGGAATCGGAATTGGTTTTTGTGATTTTCGGGATCGCGATGCGATTTGGGTCTCGGGGTCGGGATTTTCGGATGCTTCCGGTATTTAAAAGGGTTTTCTTAAATTTTTCAAAACACCGTGAAAAAAGTCATTTGGCAAATATGGCAAATGTTTCCAGGATCGAGATTAGGAATTTTTTTTTATAGATCGGAATTAAGATTTTAAAATTGCCAGGGTCGTAATTGGCTGTTAAAAATTTCGGAATCAGGATAGGTTTTGGGGCTTCCGGTTAGAGACCGCAAGATCCCGAGAATTATCCGGATTCCGGATGCCGTTTGAACCCTACCCCAAACACCAAAGGTATGCGCGAGGATTGCAACGAGCGATCGATTATCGACAATTTTGAGAATATATCGACATCGATAAATGAGACTGAGGCCTTCTGTGCATGTTTACCCGGTGTGCATGTAGACCCTAATTTTCACTCAAAATCGCTAATTTTCTTACCCTTTTTGTAGATTTTCACCTTCAAAATCACTAGTTCAAGTGTTTAATTGTCTATTTTTAGCTATTTTTTTAGTATATGTGCTTATATACCCATTCTGCATTTTTTCTACATCTTGAAAAAGCCTATATATTGAACCCCAGCGAACCCCCAAACGACCCAAAAGTTTTTTCCCAGCTATTTATCCCTCCAGAGGAGCGATTAGCCATCTATCCGACCCCCTGGAAGGTCAAAATCTAGAATACCCTTGACATGCATAGCGGGTAAACATGCACAGAGGCACAGGCCCATAAGTGATACGGTCGAAAACCACCCACCCTTTCAAGAGCCCTCTTCAAATCGGCCATCATATCCTCACATCTCCGTCTGCTGGCCGCATCGACTTGATCCATGCGAATTTCTTCCTGTCTCTCGGCTTCAATGTGAGCTAAGGTGGTTTTATCTGTCGCCGCTGAACTTTCGTAGGCGGACAGACGTTTTTGGATCGATGCCAACTGGGAAATTTGAATAGAGTAAAGGACAAGTAAAATGAGAAAATAAATGATAGAAACCTGAATGGTAGTGGAAATCGCCGGAGGAGACAGGGTGCACACTGGCGGTGTCACAGATGGCAAGGTGCCAACACATGTTACATCTTTCGACGGCTGCTGCGACTGAAATACATGTGAAAACATTAGACAAAAGCAAAGTTACTTATCCGACCCCTCAATCTGTCCTCTGAACACACCCACCTCCCAAAACAAAAACGGCATGCTAGTTGTCCGGAGCGAATTCTCAGAAATTTCGCTTTTCTTTTCTCCCAAAATTGCCAATTTTCATAATTTTAGCCCAATTTTCACATTAAAAATCACTAGTAAATTTGCCTTATTGCCTATTTTCGGCTATATTTATATGTGCCATAATATTTACCGCATTTTGAGCCGCTGTTTCCTTTTTTAGCGATTTTACTACAGTTTGAATATAGCCAGTGGCGTAGCCAGGGGGGGCGGGGGGGGGCGGCCGCCCCCCCCCCCCCTTCCGGGGTGGCCCATAGAAATGTAAGGACATGTGTTCTCGTGCAACGATTTTGGGGTCAATTTTCAAAATTTTTGCGCGCAAGCGCGCATTTTTGCTTAAAATTACAGCCATTTGAACTTCACCGGTCGCGGTTGCCTCAAACTGTGTGAAAATGGACTCAATTGTGTCTATGTCGCTGTATATGTATGTAAAATACATACATATACAGCGGTCTGACGCCATGGCGCAGCGCCTACGAATGGCGCCAACACCATGGCGTGGCGCCTACGAATGGCGCCAGCGCCATGGCGCAAGTTCCCTACTACAGGGGTAAAATTTTAGGGGGGGGGGCGCCGCCCCCCCCGTTCGCCGGGCTCCGTAAACAATCCGCCCCCCCCGCTCAAAAATCCTGGCTACGCCACTGAATATAGCTATCCATATATGAATCCACACGAACCCCCAAAAATGTTTCAGCTATCTATCGATCGGGAGAAGCGATTTACTATCTACCGTATTTCCTCAAATTAGCCCCCCCCCTCGAAATACCCCCCTAAAAATGGGCACTATGAATTTGTGGTCCGGGAAATGCATAACAGACGTTCAAAACACTTGCTGTGTTTAGGGTTGGCCAATGTTTTTTTTAAACGTTTTTTTTTAAATTGTAATGCCACTTATAATGCTATCCCATGGCTCCACAGCCATTATATGGTCATATTTAACATCACAGAGTATTGCCAGTGTCTGATATACCTATATATGTTGACACTAGGTCATATCTGGGAGCTTTAAAAAAAAAACGTTTTTTTATTAAAAAAAACATCGAGTTAAAAAAAAAACGTTTTTTTTCCAACCCTAGCTGTGTTACGTTAGAACATCGTATATACCATCTACATCCTTATATAAGGCTGTAAAAACTTATAAATGGTGGTTATTGTTGCATTTTTCACGTTTATTCTCTCAAAATTTTCACTCTGAAAAAATAAACCCCCGGGGGGTAATTCGAGGAAATACGGTATGTGAACTAGGGTTCAAACGGGATCCCGATCCCGATCCCGGATCCCGTGAAATTTCGGGATTTAGCAGTCCCGATCCCGATCCCGAAACCCCAATCCCGATCCCGATCCCGATCCCGAAATCCAAAAATACCAATCCCGATCCCGATCCCGAAAACTTTCAAATCCCGATCCCGATCCCGAGAATCTCCCAAGTCCGGGATCCCGATCCCGGAAAAAATAGTGGAAATTATGAAAAGTGAAAAAATGAAATTTTTGCGTGCAAAAATGTGAACGCAGACCCACAGCGTCCATTTTATGTCACTTTTCTGGCTTCCAACAGTGTTTTGAGACCTTTATGAACAACTGTGAATGCCAGAACAGTGACGAAAATCGCTATCCCTAGACCCCAATCCCGATCCCGAAAAAATGCCAATCCCGATCCCGATCCCGATCCCGTGACCCCAATCCCGGCCAATCCCGATCCCGAAATCTCAAAATACCAATCCCGATCCCGATCCCGAAACCCCATTCCCGATCCCGATCCCGAAATCTCAAAAAGTGAATCCCGATCCCGATCCCGAAAAGTCAATCCCGTTTGAACCCTAATGTGAACCCCCGCAGAGGTCCAAATCTACAAGACCCCTGTACCCCAAAAAACCACCTCCCATAACAAAAAGAGTGAAAAACCTGTAAACGAACATGCAGCGCTGAATCAGCTTTAGCTCTGGCATCGCACATTATTTGATCCAATGTATTTGCCGCCCGCCGCTCGGACATTCCCCGCGCATTTAGCTGATTTTGTTTCTGGTTGGAAGGCACTTTAAAACTGAAAAGCACTGAACTGGTGTTTGAGGTAGATGCTCCTGCGAGAAGAAAGTGGAAGTGGTTTGTTTGAATGGTGGGGGATGGGGGTGGAAAATGCATGTGGCGGCAATACCACACCCAAACTTTGAACTATGTGCGTACTAGGGATAACCGATGTTTTTTAAACCATCCTTTAAAAAAAATGTTTAAAAAACAGAGGCATCGAAGCCGTTTTTTTTAAACACCAGCAAATTTTTTTTGTACTATGCACTAGGAGGTATTTTGCAATTTTGTTGAGCGCAAGCGCGCAATTCACCTACACATTACCATTGGTGGTTGTTTTCATTGGTTTTTGGGGATATTTAGTGTGAAAGCTTCCATTCATGTTATTGTGTAATAATAAGCCGTGATATCTTAGTGTAGTATATAACATCCAGCCATGTGCTGCCACATACTTAGGGTTGGAAAAAATCGACTTTTTTAACGACCCCGATTTTAAAAAAAAATCGTTTTTTTATAAATAAAAATCGCTGGGGTCGTAATTAGTCCCATTTCACTCGAAAATCGCCTCTGAGGGTGATAAAATACATGTAAATTGATAGGCAGTGTACAGTTATTCTTTCTGTGGTAATATAAGTACTGTGCAGCTGTGGAAAACCTTAAAAGTCAGTTATTTTGAAGTTTAAAAGTGATAAAATTGTTGTATTTGCCGCGTGTATCAAATTTCATCGACCATTAGCAATTTTGTTTGCAGAAATTGCTTGTTTTCACTGAGAACACAATAAAATCCTTTTTGAAGTGAACATGAATGCATTTCCATTCATGTTTGTTAAGAAAACACACAGCAAAACAATTTATACTACCCCCAATGATTCACAGCCCACCCTACATGCTACAAAACACACAGAAATGGGTGCTACACCACCAAATTGCTTGTAAAAGCGATGAAAAAAACAACTGGTAGACTGCTTGCATGAAACTGCGCGCATGCGCGCAAAATTTTTGCGTTTTACCTAGTGCATGAGTACAAAATTTTTTCCCCAGCGATTTTTTTAAAAAAATAGGCGCAGGGGCTGCGATTAAAAAAAAAATCGGAATTAAAAAAAAAATCGCTTGCCAACCCTACACATACTTCTACAGTGTGAAACATAACTGTCAATGTATTAGAAAATTGTTTTATTCATATAAAAAACATGTTTAAAAAATGTTGTTGTTTTTTTAAAAACGAGTTTGCGGGTCGCCAATTCGAAAATGATTTCAAAAATGTCGAAAACTGACCTCAAATAAGTCGAACGCTGAGTTTTTTAAAGCGCTTTTTTACTTAGTTTTTCAAAAAATGTCCAGACATTACAAAAGTTGCCTATTACACACTGCACTTCACAGAAGCGCAAACAGGCAAAAATTATGTGACCTTTCGCCAATTTAAACCTTCAAAATCAATATTTTGAATAAAAATATACCGTATTTCCTCGAAATACCCCCGGGGGGTTTATTTTTTCAGAGTGAGAATTTTGAGGGGGGGGGGGGTTAAACGAGGGGGGTATTTCGAGGGGGGTTTTATTATTTCGCCAGAAATTTTATGAAATCCCAGTACTAAAATGTCGTCTGAAACGTACGCAGACGTCGAAAAATGCAACAAAAATCGCCATTTTTAAGACTCTAACGACATTTATAAGTGTGTAGACGTATAACAAACACTGTTCTCACATAACAGAGTCATCGTTTTTAACGTTTGTTCTGCATTGCCGGGATGACAAACCGCAGCCTTTGTCATTTACGTTCTCTATACACTAAATTTGGGGGGGGGTATTTCGAGGGGGGTTATAAGTTCATAGTGTCCATTTTGAGGGGGGGGGGGGTATTTCGAGGGGGGGTATTTGGAGGAAATACGGTATGTACTTTTTGCAAAACTTTCCCACCCAACCAACCTTGATTCTCAAAACTCTCCACAAAATCCTCCTCCTCAATACTATTAAAATCATACACTGCGACATTGCTTTCGCCACTCTCAAAAGAAACTGTCACATTATTGGGTGCAGTATCTCTGTCCAAATTATTGTCACGGTCAAAAGTATTGCCGCTTCTTGGCCTTTTTCCAATTTTCGAAGTCTGTGGCGCGCGGCGCATGGTTTTCATTACCTGCAGGGGTTTTTTCGAAAATTCTATGATAAATTAATGATGATAATTTTTAAAATGTTTGAATTTTGGAGTGACACGAAAAGGGTTGGAGAAAAAAAATCGATTTTTTAACGACCCCGATTAATCGACTTTTTAAATCACCATAGTCAAAATCAACACTATTTTTCTTCAGAATCACCTGAGGGGGTACGGATGAAACTAAAAGCCATATAAAATGATAGTCTGTGTACTGTATGTCATATATGGTAATACACTACCGTGCACAATAGTTGAGACTTTTTGCGCTGCGTGATTAATGTTGCCAGAATTTCAAAATGGTTGATATGCAAAACATTTGGATACTATACATGGGTACCCTGGGGGGTTGACTACACATGCCCAGGATGACCGCCCCTCAAGTTCAAATCTGCGTATATTCCTAGTGTACTAACATATTCACTCAGTTTGTTCATGTTTCAGAATAGTTGAGACTTTTCTTGTTTTGGTCAGTAGCCACCCAGTATCTCACTTTAAAGTCTATATCCACCTCCTATGTTCATTTTTTAACAAAATTTTCACCATGGCAACTGCTTGCCTGCATCGCTAAGCTCTGTTTGCAGCAAGAAACATTCTAAGCATGAACAGCATATGGCAATGCATATATGGAAATGAGGCATTTATTAATTTTTGCTGCAGTTTTGCATCCATTGCCAGCAACTCTGAAATGGGGGTAGGCATACTACTGGGTGGGGCTATTTGGTGTGTAAATTTGAGGTTTTGGCCTTGCTCTATTAAGGAGAAAAGTTGGCCCAACTGTGAATGAGTAATGTGCAATTATTTTGGATGGAATGAAGATTGAAGGTTGTAAGTGCTATAACTTTTGATTGGAAAGAGATATTGAAAAGAGGTTTTTGTCATATTAATTCTCTCTGTCAAAAGTATGTTATAGACTGTCCAATAACAAAATTTTCATGCTGCAAACCCCAGTAAAAAAAGCATAAAACATTTAGACACCATTGAACACTTTGAAGTGCCATAACTTTTGATTGGAAAGAGATATTGAACTCATTTCTGTTTTAAATGAATCCTCGTTGTCTAAAGTATATGATAGCATGTTTAAAAAAATTATTTTTTCATGTTCAAAAACTGGGTCAAATTGACATACGGAATTTAGACATCACTTAACCAGCTACAAAAATAGAATCTGCAGGTTGTCCTGATCATTTGAAGTGTTGAATGATTCAAATCAGCCCTGAAATGGTTGAGTTATGAAGCTTCAAAGACACTCATCCAGATTGCCCATTTTTTGTATATTTATTGACCATCTTTTTATAGACCCCCCTTACCTCAGGCCTGGGGGTTTATTTGAGCAAACAAAATTTTTTGTTGTAGCCCCAGCATCAAACCCCAACATACTCAAACGGCATCAAAATTGGGGCAAGGGACAAGAAATTGGGAAGCAAAAAAGTGCAGTGGACCCCCAGCCTACTGTTTCTCTATGTGTGAAAAGTCTCAACTATTCTGCACGGTAGTGTATAATTGCTGTAGAGCTTAAGAAAAGCTTGAAAAAATTTATTTTCAGTTTTAGAGGTAAATAAATAATTTGCTATACTTGCAGTGAGAATCACATTTCATCTACCATTTGCAATTTTTGTGGTAGAAAATGCATGTTCTTGCTGAGAACACTGCCAATTTTTTTGGAAGTGGACATGAATGCATTTGCATTGATTTTTGATATGAAATCACAGTTTGATATGATATGTATACTTCTCCTAACGATTCACAGTTCACCTTACACGCGTAAAACCATTCATAAAAGGATGCTACACCGCCAAATTTGCTGCATTCGCAGTGAGGACAAAAAACTACGTTATTTGATATTTGAAACTGCGCGCTTGCATTTTAATTAGTGCTTAAGTACCAAAAATTTTTGCCAGCGATTTTTTGGGGTCGCGATTTGAGATTTTTTGTTAAAAATCGCTTGCCAACCTCAGACACGAATATAAATACTTCAAGTTAAGAGGCGAGTGTGATAGGCAGAAATGCATTTTCTCTGTGGATTTGAGGTGTCTGCAGAGTACCGCACTCGTAAAAGTGCCAAACATCATGAAAACTGTCAATGGGCCCCCGCACACCGGATGTCAACTGAATTCGTGTCAACTGAATTTAAGTGATGCTGTGATTTCAACTTATCTATCTGATAGAGCATAGTTAATTTTACAGCATGACACTTCATTTTCATTGTTCCTGTTAAGTGTGATGCTTTTTACAAACTTGTTGTTTTATTCAATTGACACTGAGTTGACGCGAATTTGCGATGTCAACTAGTGTGTGTGGGCCCAATAGAAATATAAAAGAAATGCCACCAGAAACCGACCTGCTTTCTCAAGGCATCTAAAACCAAGTCGCTGTCATGAACGCGATTACTCGAAAATTGTTCATTTTCACTTGGAATTTCCGGGGTCAATTTTTTTCGCCCATCCATATTTTTCGCCGGTCGACATTCTCCCTTAAAAATAGAATCTGTCGGTGACGATTTTGGCGAATCGCATTCGTTTATTTGGCGATTTTGCGAGACGTCAGGAATACTGGTTGAGAAGAGTTCCTGCGAGAGATTGATTCGTTGATTTGAAAAATACAGTGCAGTACAAATAAAGCCATTGCAAAGTGCCAGCGTAAGTTACATTGTATTACAGGTGGCAGTTCCGCACCCCGTAAAGTGTAAAGTAACGTTGAAAATGCCATGTAAAGTGCCATTGAAAAAAAATTCACTGGAATTTTGACATTTTGCGAGACACTTGACAAATTTGTAGGACACATTGTATGACATTTAACTATACACTTTTAAGGGTGCGAGACTGCCCTCAAGGACCAGGCAGTCTCGCACACTGTTAAATGCAAAATAAATAAAATCAAATATTACTGGACATTTCATACGACATTTGTACGATGTTTAGCATTTTACAGGGTGCGAGACTGGTGATAGGGTTCACCGTGGTGTGGAGTGAAACAAGAAACGCTCCAGCTATCTATCAATGAAAACTCTTGGTTATATAGTTGCCGTATTTCCTCGAAATACCCCCCGGGGGGTGATTGTTTCAGAGTGAGAATTTTGAGGGGGGTCAAACGAGGGGGGGGCTTATTATTTCGCCAGAAATTTTTTGAAATCCCGGTACAAATGTGTCGTTTGTAACGTACAAATACGTCGAAAAATACACCAATAAACCCCACGTAATAGAGTCTATACACTTACATTAGTATGTAGATACCTAGTATAAAAAGGTTTGAACGTAACACAGTTGTTCTTTTTAACGTCTGTTCTGCTTTGCCCGGATCAAAAACCGCAGCTTTAGTCATGTATGTTCCCTTTACATACAATTAGGGGGGGTATTTCGAGGGGGTGGGTAATTATTTCATAGTGTCCATTTTGAGGGGGGGGGGGTATTTCGAGACGGGGGGTATTTCGAGGGGGGTATATCGAGGAAATACGGTATGTCAAATTTAACTTTGTACTACTATTTATGCCCCGTAGACCTCAATTGAACAGCTATCTATCAGTGTGGAAATGTTTTTAGAATTTTTTTCAATTAGAAGGGATATCGCGATGATGCCTTAGTAACACATAGCAACCAACTTGAAGTGACACTTTATGCAGCCGTTTAATTTATATAAGACGTAGATACAATCAAGCCTAATTAGGTAATTACCGTATTTCCTCGAAATACCCCCCCCCCTCAAAATGGACACTATGAATTTGTGGTCCGGGAAATGCATAACAGACGTTCAAAACACTTACTGTGTTACGTTAGAACATCGTTTATGCCATCTAAATCCTTATTTAAGGCTGTAAAAACTTATAAATGTTGCTTATTGTTGCATTTTTCACGTTTTTCTCTCAAAATTTTCACTCTGAAAAAATAAACCCCCAGGGGGTATTTCGAGGAAATACGGTAGCTGCAACATCTACCGATTTCTTTTAAAAGAATGTCATACCTCCAATAGAACGGTATCTCCAATAGAACGGCATTTATAAATTGCCATATGTCGAAGTGCCAGCACATAAAAATATTTGAAAAATTAGAACGGCGCAAATAGAACGGCGCTCTTCTATTAGAAGAAATACGGTCGGTATGGGCCCCCACACACTGGATGTCAACTGAATTCGTGTCAACTAAATGTCTACTGAATTTAAGTGATACTGTGATTTCAACTTATCTATCTGATAGAGCATAGTTATTTTTACATCATGACACTTCATTTTCATTGTTCCTGTTAAGTGTGATGCTTCTTACAAACTTCTCGTTTTATTCAATAGACACTGAGTTGAGGCGAATTTGCGATGTCAACTAGTGTGTGTGGGCCCTATACCTCCAGAGAAGCAATTGACTATCAATAAGAATGACAGCCAGGGTATAAATCATTATTGTTCAAGCGTATTAGAAACGCACGTAGTTATTTAGTTGCCGGGTGGGATTCGCTTACGAAGAATGGTTCAAGGCGCAATAACATCGATTGAGGCCTTTAATTCTAAAAGTCGATAACTCCAAAATATGAATTTCTATATAATGCAGCATTTTAAGCTCAGTCGCTACAAAATGGGCTCAGTCGCTACAAATGTCGAATGTGAAATTTTCCGCCTCTGCAGTGGCCATTGTAGAAAATGGAAATAAACATATAGGCAAAAGTCCAGTAAACAACTGGACTTATCGACTTGCAGCGACTGAGTTTTCATTCCCGGTCCAATAAATTTGCCTTGTGGGCAATTTACGGACTTTATGCTGGATACATCATGGATTTACCGACTTGCTGTATATTTCTCGAAAATTGGTCATAATTGTTACGCAAGTGTAAAGTGTAAAATGTGACACTTTAGATTGGGGGAAAAGTAACTTTGAACAGATCTTTTGGAAAATGGTTAAAAATATGAAATATCGATTCTAGATGTTGGTTCCGTGCTTAATATATTTTAACAGAAAGAATGCTAGTTATTTGAATGCTTCTAGAAAGGTCAAACAGCGAAGATAAAGCCTGAATGTGGCAGCGTGCAGTAAAAGTATTTTAGTTGCCCGTTACTAATACACACTCCGTAAGTACTTATGACAGAATGGCGAGTTTCCAACAAAATTCAACGAGTGTCTTTTACCTCCGAGAATATTTTTCATAGCCCCAGGATGTGTTAGAATTGAGCAGATAAATATGCATATCGAATAAAGTGTCAACAAATTTTTTTACGGAAAACGGAAACAGAAAATTTTCTGCACTTGCCGGAAAACGGAAAAATTTTTGCACTTGCCGGAAAACGGGAAAAAATTTGCATGCGGAAAGTGGAAACGGAAAATTTTTTGCACTTGCCGGAAAACGGAACGGAAAAAAATTGCCTGCGGAAAGCGGAAACGGAAAACGGAAATTTGACACCCTAATATCAAACCAGTGTGCGCGATCGCAATGTTGATAAATACAAATAAAAGGAATGTGTTATCTCTACGCAAATCAACATTCCTTGGGCTAGAGGGCAATGCTTTCAATAGTTCGCAAGGAAAGTTCTTAAGAAAAAGAAATGCTTCAATGGGCATTTTTACACAATGCATTTGCATTTACTCACTCTTAGAAATTACGGGAGTGGTCGATTACACTCTGCAGTAAACGTAACAAATAATGAGAGGGGTATCGAAGGATATAAAACTTTAAAATATGCCGCTGCGCTAGTTGACAACGATACCAAATGTCAACTGGTTCCGATCCCAATACAAAACTTGCCGACGCGTCCACAAACGATGGTCAAATGCAGAAGTGTTGAGTCATGTTGCAAACGAAGCCGTAGTGTTGAAATAAATATTGCGGTATGTGCAATGTACAAAAGTGCATAAAGTGAATACTGTACACGACCGGCATAAAGTGAACATGAGTATACAATGACGAGTTACTCGTCAGCGAGCTTTGAATTGGGATGGGAACCAGTTGACATTTCGTGTCAACACGAGTTCGTAGGGCCAATGAAAGAACAAACCAGCGCAGCGGATGGGGAATATCTATCCTCATTATCCGACGGCTCCGACGCAGTGGGCGGGGCCTAAAATAATTTAATAATTTTTCAAGGAAAAAAGCTCATGTTTAGAAAATAACTGACTGATGACTAACGTAATATGGATTCACGGGAACGGGGCACACATTGAAAGATGCCGTTAGCTCTGACGTGGGCGTGTCGCATTCGACGGCTGCAATTGAAGACAAATGCTTTTGATATAAAGGAAACAACATACAGGGTGCGGCAACTTAGACCTGCGCTCTAGATTTCGAATAACTTGTCACTGGGTTGTAGGGTTCAAACGGGATTGACTTTTCGGGATCGGGATCGGGATTCACTTTTTGAGATTTCGGGATCGGGATCGGGATTGGGGTTTCGGGATCGGGATTGGTTTTTTGAGATTTCGGGATCGGGATTGGGATCGGGATTGGTTTTTTGAGATTTCGGGATCGGGATCGGGATTGGCCGGGATTGGGGTCACGGGATCGGGATTGGGATAGGCATTTTTCCGGGATCGGGATTGGGTTCTAGGGATAGAGATTTTGGCCATTTTTCTGGCATTCACAGTTGTTCATAAAGGTTTCAAAACACTGTTGGATGCCAGAAAAGTGGCATAAAATTGACGCTGGGGGTTTTCATCCACTTTTTTTGCATGCAAAAACGTCATTATTTCACTTTTTATAATTTCCACTAATTTTTCCGGGATCGGGATCCCGGACTTGGGAGTTTCTCGGGATCGGGATCGGGATTTGAAAACTTTCGGGATCGGGATTGGTATTTTTGAGATTTCGGGATCGGGATCGGGATTGGGGTTTCGGGATCGGGATCGGGATCGGGACTGGTAAATCCCGGAATTTCACGGGATCCGGGATAGGGATCGGGATCCCGTTTGAACCCTACTGGGTTGTCGGATTAACGTCAAATTTAAGTCTAATTTAACATTAACAACTAAATAGGAAAGGATCCCTGAAAATAGGACCCGGATCGGGATTGGCATTGTTTTTTCTTTCTTTTTTTCGCAGCGGCATGCCAAAATGCGTTCGCGCGCGCCACTGATCCGCCGGTGTTGTAAGGAATTCGGTGTTGTAAAGGAAAGGGAAATGTAATTGGTTGTAAAGCAAGGTGGTAGTAAAGTGACAATTATTGGTGTTTGCATCAATAACTTGAGAACGAGTGGAGCCATATTGTCAGGGATCCTTTCCTATTTAGTTGTTAATGTTGATCTAAAATTTGACGTTAATCCGACCACCCAGTGATAAGTGATTCGATATCTAGAGCGCAGGTCTAAATTGCCGCACCCTGTATATTTAGGCAAATGGGGACAACGTAAAATTTGTTTCCGCTTCCGGTCGTTCTTTGGACGCGAAATACAAATGTGGAACGTGAAATGTATTGAACACAAAGCGTTTGAAATATATAAAAAATTGGGCCCGCACGAAAATTGCAGAAGTCCAGATGTCGTGTGCGGAATCAAAGGTGTTCAAAAAGCGGAACGAAAAGTTTGTGTACGGCGCGACAATAGGCCCATAATGATAATGTAACGCCACTTCACAAACAAAAATGGCAAAATTCAAAGTTTAAAAAATTCTATAAAACTAACAATTTCTCTGGCTACTTCCCTCAATTTCCATATCCTGCACGCTATAATCATCAAACATGGCAGCCTCCAAACGTCTATGGGGCCGTCCATAAAAAGTTATCACATTATTCTGTTCCAAACTAGTTTCACTGATGTTTACAAGTTTGGCGGGTGGATTTATCGGACTTTGGGGGGCGTACATTGGCGGGGAAGTTTCTTTACTGCTCGCTGTGGTCGATTTTCCGCCATTGTTTCGGGACCCTTTTGAGCAGTGGTCGACGAAATCGCGCAGTTGTTTTTCAGGATCGCGAGTCCTGAAATTTGGGGCATTGGTTGCTTTGAATACGGAGAAATGATATGAGTATTCACAATGAAAATGAGGCCTCTACTTCTTAAAAGTCGAGAAGTCCACAAAATGTGATTTTGAGTAAATCGCATTTCAAGTTTCGGACCCAATTCCATGCCCGTGGTGCGTGTCCAATTTGGCTCTCTCATGCTTTCCATTAAGTTCCATATGTTGACAATAAAGTGTCAAATTTTTAGCCCCTGCTCTCAACCTTTATGTGAAAAATTGGGTGTCCATAAATTTCCATTCGGTCAGAGCAAAACTGTTTTTGGGAGGGAATTGGACTTGTCGACTTCTTGCACTAACAAACATTTTTGTTCCCGGGGAAGCCGAGGCTGCCTTATGGGCAATTTATGCACTTGTCGACTTTTAGAAGTAGCTGTCCATAGTGGACATATCACATTTCTTGCTATTTTTTCCCATAAAAAAAGGAAACGGAGGAATGGACTTGTCGACTTCTTGCAGATGTGCGTCCAAAAATTGTTTGGAAAATGATAAAAAATGTGCGGAAGTAGCCCCAGATGATGTTTCCGGGCCTAAGTCGAAATTTTCATATTTTGGACTTGTCGACGCCTCAAATATGAGTTGACTAACATTAGTATTTTAGTTGACAGAGACGTCTTGTAGGTTTTCTTATCATGGCTGCCCCCCTCCGTTTTACTTGACCGTTGAACTTTTTTCGATCTGTGATTTCCGCCGCTCTGTCGTTTCTGGTTATCGCGCTGGTGTGAAAAAATTTATTTAAATTTTTAGAATAAATATCGAGTGATTTAATGCAAGTGACAACTGATAATTGAAATATAAAGTGGCATAAATATTTCTTGAAAAAGTTCTGAATTACAAATCTGTCACTTGAATTAACATATAGAAATTTATTCATCAGTTGCCAATTGGTTATTGCGCAACTGGGTAAACTATTACTTCAATATTGCATGTATTTATGTAAATAAATCAATGAACGAAATTAGAACAATATAAACATACTTGGTATTGATTGTATCAATTTTATCGGACCCAATTACATTAAGAAGTCTAAAAAGTACTGCGACATGTGGCCATGTTCGAGAGGATGCCAGAATAAACTCTTCAAACTTCCGTATTTCACACATTGGCGCACCGCACACTGCAAAGAGTAACGGGAAGTTCGGACGATTTTTGCATGGGTGGAATTCAAAGGCGGAATGAAAAAAGAGGGGTGGAATTAAAAATCGTCCGAACCGACCCAAATTTCAGTAGTTTTTTAGATGTGTCGTAAATAAAATCATCCGAACTGACTATATAATTCTGCCCGGGCGGAAATTAAAACGTCCGGACCCGATCGTTACACTTTGCAGTGTGCGGTGCGCCATTTGTTATCAACAATAAAAAAAAACAAATACAAAAATAATCGTCATTATAATTACCGTGCGAGATCGATGTTCCCTGCTTTGTGAGCGGGATCGAGTTTGGGAGCGAGTTTTGGATCGCGAAGCATCTGCGTGGTAGTAATCTGGATTGCTTTAGGCCTTATAATGGCGCTTCACACCCTATTTCAAGGACGTATCCAGGGGGGGGGGGCTGCAGCCCCCCCCCCCTTCCCGGGGTGAGACCTAAAAAGTCCCCGAAATGCAACTTTTCCTATATATTTTTCGATGTTTCTTAAAAATTTTTGCGCGCAAGCGAGCAATTTTGTCCCCATTCATTGTAATTTAAGCGGATCGGCCCCTGTAAACCAATATCCTTGAAAATGAACAAATTTTAGCAAATTTCGCTGTATATGTATGCATTTTACATACATATAAAGCGATTCCTGGCGCTGGCGCCAACGCCAATAGCGCCATGGCGTGACGTTTTTGTATGGCGCCAGCGCCAACATGCATTTTCGTCCCTCTATAGGTCCCCCCGCTCGCCGGCCCCCGTAAACAAGCAGCCCCCCCCCCGCTCCAAAATCCTGGATACGTCCCTGCCCTATTTTTAGTTGACGGCGGGTGTCAATGGATCCACTCGCCGCAGGTACGTTCTTATGCGACGCTCGAACTAAATAAAATCTGAATTGATATGGAAAACAGTTGACACCCGGTGTCATTTAGTTTGCGTAGCACCGATGTGTAAGCTAGAAGCGAAATACAAAACCAAACGACCTCTGGAAGACTTCGAATTGTCCCTTTTCTGTCCTTGTCTTTGTCTTTGATCGGTGGTTCTCCCATTTTTCCTCTTATTTTCAACACGTTTCTCGTTGTGCGACGTTGAGCTAACTCTCGATGATTTACTTTCTTGTTCTTGTTTGCATTTCGCTTCAGAAATCGGTTTCGGTTTTCCAATTGCAACTGTATTTGCACATGCAACTGTATTTGCACATGCAACTGTATTTGCACATGCAACTGTATTTGCACATGCAACTGTATTTTCACTTGCAGCAGTATTTGCATTTGCATTTTCAGTGTAGCTCGTGGTGCGTTTGCTACAAGTTGGCAGATTAGTATCCACCACTAGACCTGCATAGTGCAATGATATTAATCCTCCGGAGGGATAGATTACTAGGGTTCAAACGGGATCCCGATCCCGAATCCCGAGAAATTTCGGCATTTTGTGGTACCGATCCCGATCCCGAAATTTGAAAAAGCCAATCCCGATCCCGAGACTTTGAAAATCCCGATCCCGATCCCGATTAGTAGGGAAAAATAGGAAAAAGAGGAGAAAAAAGTAGGTGAAAATAGGTATATAAGCATATATTGTGCACAAATAGCTGAAAATAGGCAATGAAACACATGAAATAGCTATTTTGAAGGTGCAAAACTATGAAAACGTACGAAAATTAGAGGTTTTTAGCAAAATTTCTCAAAAATCGCTCCAGATGGATAGATAGCTGGCCGATTGGGGGGTAGTGCTAGATAGTTACTAAACCCCTGTATCGGCATCCAATTTGAACCATGGTTTTCGGTTAAAAAAGTGTTTTTACACTAATCGTAACCCCTCACATAGTGTGTTTCAGGGGTCTCCTAGGGGCGGGGGCTGGGGGGGGCTGCCCCCCCCCAAATCTGCCAGCTATCTATCTATCCCGAGGCAAAATTTTGGGCTACTACCCCCAAAGACCCCCCCCCCAAATCGCTCAGCTATCTATCTATCTGGAGTGGTTTATGAGAAATTTTGCCCCAATTTTCGCTCAAAATCACCAATTTTCTCACCTTTTTATAGTTTTTCACCTTCAAAATCGTGCTTTCCAGCTATATACATGGTTATATACCTATTTTTAGCCATTTTATACCTACTTTTGGCTACTTTTAACTGATTCTTAGCGATTTTTTCCCCTTTCTGCCTTCTTAACCTTGAAAAAGCCTATATATTGTGCCCCCGCCAGCCCCCCCCAGAAAAATATTTCAGCTATCTATCCCTCCGGAGGAGCGATTTGCTATCTATCCAGCCCCCGCGAGGGCCAAAATCCTGGAGACCCCTGTGTTACACGTTGATTACCGGTTTTGGGTGTATAAAAGCATACTCTTTACTATGAATTTCGTGACAATTTCTGACGAAAAAATAACCCCTCCCCCTCGAAATACCCCTCTCAAAATTTCCACTCCACCTCAAAAAACTCTGCCCCAATTTTCGCACCTTTTTATAGTTTCTCACCTTCAAAATCGTGTTCTCCGGCTATATGCATGGTTATATGCCTGTTTTTAGCCATTTTAAACCTACTTTTGGCCACTTTTAATCGATTATTAGCGATTTTTTCCCCTTTCGGCCTTCTATGCACCGAAAAAGCCTATATATTATGCCCCCGCGAGCCCCCCCCCCCCCCAGAAAATTTTTTCAGCTATCTATCCCTCCGGAGGAGCGATTTGCTATGTATCCAGCCCCCGCGAAGGCCAAAATCTTGGAGACCCTTGGTGTGTTTTACACAATTATCCAGCTAGTTTATTAAAATCCCGATTCCAAAGCGCAGTTCCGTCTGAACACCACTTGCCTAGCGCCACTTCCGCAAGTAAAGTGACAATTGGGGAGTTCCATTCTAAAAGTTCACAAGCGCCAAATCCAGAAAAATCGAGTTAAGCGTGGATTTGACCTCCACGTATAGTTTTTCACATTTTAGGAAAAAAATCAGCGTTATAGTCCATTTCGTTCCCGAGATACAGTGGTACCGTTTTTCAGAAAAATCACATTTTTCACATAGAAAGTGCACATATCCATCTCAGATCCCCTATGAAAAACAGGACATTCATTTCGTAAGTGCACATATCCATCTCGGACCACCGGAGTTTCATTTCATAAGTGCACATATCCAAAAAACAGTTTCATTTCCAAAAATGCACGCGTGCTTCGGCGCGGCCGCGAAGAGCTGGCCGGAATTCCCATACAAAAAAGGTTTCATTTCCAAAAATGCATACGTGAATTTCCAAATCTATTTTGCACTATAAATCAAATATGCGTGCATATATTTATCTGAAAATTTAGGTAGAGGTACTTTTAGACACGTGCTTTGCAGTGATGTGATTCGTTTTATCCTACGATGCACCGTTAAGAAGTTATTTGACATTTAATTTCAAATGTTCAGATTTGTTCCCAATTTTGGGTGACTTACAAAATCTCACATAACTCCCTAAATATTTCCCGCCCACCAAAATTTGTGATTACAAAAATTGTAGAGAAATGTCGGATCTATCTGAAAATTGCGGGGCAAGCGTCGTCCCCCAAACATAGCGCCGTCGGGCCAGCGTCAAACTTGAAAATGCGATTTTGAAAAATCGAAAAACTTGGATATATGCATTTTTAGAATGAAACTCCCCAATTAAGCAGTTAAAAGTAAATATGTCAATTTCTAGCTGAAAGTAAGTTGACGGTTTTCGGACTTGACGGTTTTCAAAATCCACATGACCATTGGCCGACTTACTGTGCCATTTGTTCACTTGTGAAATGAGTCAAGAAACTCCAAGAATGCAAAACAACACAAGCAATACTTTCATACAAAACAAAACTCACTATCTTCCTCATTTATCTCGCCCTCCTCAAGAAGCACCACCGAACCATCGTTTGTGTTCTTTAAAAGACACACCGGTTAAACACGTATCAAATTAAAAACAACAAAAATGATTCAGTACCTCTTTGCAAGTAATAACTAAGGATGACCGGGGTTTGTTTTGTCATAAAAAACGCGTGTTTTTTTAAACACAAGCATCGAAACAGTTTTTTAAGCCTTGGCGAAAATTTGATAGGGCTGAAATAATTGGGGGCTGAGCCGGGCCCCGTAAACAAACAGCCCCACCCCGCTCAAAACTTCTGAATACTTGACTGGCCTGGAAGTAAATATTTATGACCGCTCTGCAAGTGCAAGTATGCACCCCAGAAAATTTCAATGAAAAGAGTTTAAAACAAAAAATAATTAGATCTTTCTGAAAAAAATGCAGAGAAAATATAAATGATATTTTCTTGTTATAGTGGAAAAAACTGAAGGTAAATAAATCTAAGAGTTTTCTATATTTTCTGATATATTTCAAAAAGACAAATCGGCGTAGTTAAGAAAATATGCTGACCCTGCTATAGGGATGGAAAAAAAGCGCTTTTTTTTAACGGCCCCGCTTTTTTTTTTTAAAAAGCGCTTTTTTTTAAAAAAACGCGCTTTTTTCGCTTTTTTTCAAAAATTGTCAAGACGTTACCCAAAAAGCTCCCAAATATGGTTGTTAGTCAATATATACAGGTATATCAGACAAGTGGCAGTACTTGTGATGATATATAACCATAGAATGGCATTGTAATCATCTGATGGCATTATAAGTGCTGATTTCTGCAAAAAAATCCCATTTTATGTCGACGAATTATGTATATCGCCGTTTTTGAATGTTTCTTGTCTGCAAGTGAAGTTAGGCATGGAAGAGTGCTTAAATTTGGCTATAAAAGATGGCTAATACATGACAGTGATGTTTCACACTGTAGTAAAGTGGAACCACATTGGCTGGATATTACTTACTACACTGACAATCTCCTCAACTTATTATTATTTACATGATACCATGCAGGAATAGAAGCAATGCCACTAAAATGCTACAAAACGAATGAAACAACCACCAATGGCAATTTGCATGTGAAATTATGCGCTTGCGCGTAAAATTTTTTGCAAAATACCTAGTGCATGTGTGCTAAAATTTTTGCCAGCGCTTTTTTTTAAAAAAAAGCGCTGGGACCCTTGCGCTTTTTTTTAAAAAAAAGCGGCGTTTTTTTAAAAAAAAGCGCTTGAAAAAAAGCGCTTGCCATCCCTACCCTGCTATCGTTATTATAATTAGCTCTAATTATATTTTCATTTTGAGAGATTTTTCCCAGATTATACTTCATTATATCTTCTCAAAATCACCTATTAAAGCCAACTTCAAGGCGCAAACTTGCTGGGCGACCGTATTTGCAGAGCGACCGTAATTACTTGCAGAGCGAGCTTACTTGCAGAGAGTGAACAAACCAAAACAAACCTCAATGGTGACAGTGCGACCATTCTGATCGCCATTTGGCACTGTGCCACGATCTGATAAACCACTGGTGTCAAAGAATGCTGGAGGCAGTGGCGGCGGAGGTAATCTGCACCAGTTGCATCCATGTTGGAAAAATACTGACCGTTTTGCCACAGGGTGTATCAATTCATCGGCATTCTTTTTGCGACTTTTTTGATAATGTGCCAAAAATTCGATTAGGATTATTGATTTGGATACGGTTTGTACTTAGAATTTATTTGGTTTGGATATGCTTACCATACAAATTTGTAATATTTTCACAATATTTTAGGCTTAGGCTTAGGCCTGAGTGTTTTGGTGATGCATTCATTCTCTGGAAGGAGGTGCGAGTGTCACTTGGACCTAAGCCAATAAGTAAACGAACACTGAGAAATTGTTTGCAGCCTTGCAACAGTTTTGCAACATAAGCGCCTCACAAACTAATGGCATAAATGGCATAAATGGCATTTTGAATAAAATACAAATGGCTCAAAACCCACCTATACACCGTAATCTCAAGAGGCTTCCAAACTCCCTTTGGCTCAGTGCCAGATCCCTCATTCGATTGCGATATATCATCCCCATCGCAGGTGACCTCGTCCACCACCATGTACTCTGAGCTGAGCGCGTCCGTGGTGCCGCTCTCAGAGCTGTTGCTAGCATTACTAGCATCCGTTTCTGTGGTAGCTTCGCACCGCTCTTCTAATTCACCCTCTTCTATGGGCGAGGGGGAGTGTGGGGTTTCTTGTTGGTTGTTGGATGGGGGTTGATAAGTGACCTGGGGGCACTACCAGAGCCTGTAAAATGCCCTGTGAAATGTCAAATGTCATGCAATGAGTTATGGACTGGCATGGAAAGTGTCATAAAAATGTCAAATACCCTATTTTACATTACTTTTGACACTTTGCATGAGTTTACATTCACAGGTCATTTTATAAGGTCTGGAAGTGGCACCGGGTTGCTAAGCATTTTGCAATGGATTGAGCATCGTAACTGTGTGGGAAGAACACGTGATGAATAAGAAAGGAAGTTCCCGGAATATTTTTTTAACTTTAATTCTCTTTTTAGTGTTCAATAGGGGACAGACATTATGCGAAGTTGGCACCTGTCCAAAAACCGGTATGGATACCCCGTTTGGATATCGTCGTTGACGATGGTGAACCGGCTTGGCTTGGTAGTGTGTCGGGGGAACCATATCCGGTCGCTTTATCGTATTCCGCCGACATTATCAGTGACTCGGACGGAAATCCTGCGTCCTTTACTTTCATTCGTACAATATGTAATTGTATCCAAATACAAAATTGACTTCATTGGAAAAATGCCAACTTCACATAATGTCCGCGATCCGTTAAATATTAGAAAAACATTGAAGATCCACTGGTACGATAAAAGACAGGCATGGAACATGTTGGTTTTAGCGCACAGATCCTCGGTTTAATGACGTACAGAAATGTACCTAAAATTTTTACCTTTATTAGGTGAGACACCTACCTACCTTAAATTTTGCCTCGTTGAGTTCAGACAGATTCAAACAGTTCATATGATGTCATATGTTTACATCGAAACACATGACTACGGATAATAATATTTATCAAAATTATTTACGAGGATGTATACCATGTATGGAACTAAACTAGTGCAAAACCGATCGCTTAGCTTGAACGTAAAGCCTATTTTGCTGTTTTTGTTTGTCTACATTGAAAATTTCCGTCGTTTTCTTAAGGGTTCATAACTTTCTGATAGAAATGTCGGTGGTATTTTTATTCATTGTTGGAAAAGGAACGATAACCTCATTGACAGATTTACAGTGAAAGTTGTCATACAAGTAGATATTAAGGCGGAGTCAATTTCGATAAAATCCTCCACTTTGACCTTTAGCGAAGAAAAAAAAATCGTTTTTCACGCTTCTAATTTTTTGTCGATAAATTCAGTGCTAAAAGTGGTTCCGCTCTCAGATAGCCGTTTGTATCGAAAGGATCGAATTTGACTAATTCGCCAACGCCACATCTTATTATTCCGTAGAAGTCCATCTCACGGATAGTAAGTTCTTGTGGGTTTGTTCACATTCAATAAAACACGATTTCACATTTTTTTCATCTTTCAGATCGATCGAGAATGTCTGAGCGATTTGGTTTCGGCTCTCGTGGACGCGGAAGTCGAGGGTGTGTTTTCTCTCTACTTTTATTTGTCTTTTTGTTTTCTTGGGGGCGCACAGAATTGCTAGTTGGCAGCGTGCCAGAAATGCGCTTTTCGACAAGGGTTTATTGATTTTGGCCTGATATTTATTCGCAATTTTCACGGCTGCCAATGCTCCCGTTTTTGCGCGCTTAAGCGTAGCTGATGTCAGATGATTTATAGTGCAGCGCTTGTGATTCCTTTTTCCCACGCATTGATTCGATACATGCGTCCCGGGATGTACCCATGATTTTTGAATTTGACTACACCTCCCCGTAAAATTCAGGGACGTATCCAGGATTTTTGAGCGGGGGGGCTGCTTGTTTACGGAGCCCGGCGAGGGGGGGGGGGCTCAGCCCCCCCCCCCTAAAATTTTAGCTACCTAGTGGCGGAATGGCGCTAGCGCCATTAGTAGGCGCCACGCCATGGCGCCATTGGCGTTGGCGTCAGCGCCATGGAACGCTGTATATGTATGTAAATATACATACAAAACAGCAAAAAGCACAGCATTTTTAATGATTTGCGGCCACATGGAGCAAATCTGATGATAATACCTTATATCTGGTGAAGAATGCGCGCATGCGCGCGAAAATTTTTACGCTGACGTTGGAAAAGTCGCATTTTCTGGTCACTTTCTGGTCTCGCCCCGGGAGGGGGGGGGGCTGCAGCCCCCCCGCCCCCCCCTGTATACGGCCCTGGTAAAATTTATAAATTACTGTAGAAAGCCGAAATTTTCCATGTTTTGTACCTCACTCCGGAAAAGTGGGCGGGGTCTGGGTACATCCTTGCATGCGTATTTGCTGTACTGCAGTAACTGTACGTGTGTAATATTTTAGGTTGTTTATTGGAAAATCATTGTTCAAATTTGCGTAATTGTAATGGCAAAAGCTGCTAATTGCATTCAAGTAGAAATTGATAATAATTCTGGTAACATAGATAATTTTGGGAATGTTTACAACGCACACACTGGCTTGCCCACAAATGGGCGGACACTTGGATCTCGCCACAGATAGCACGATGTAAATCTGACATAACCATTGCTATTTATAACTGCTATTCAAGGGTCTCCTGGGGGGGACTGCCCCCCCCCCAAATCGGCCAGCTATCGATCTATCCCGGAGGCCGCTTAGCTATCTATCTATCCCGAGGCAAAATTTTTGGCTACTACCCTCAAAGACCCCCCCCCCCCAAATCGCTCAGCTATCTATTCAGCTGGAGTGGTTTTTGAGAAATTTTGCCCTTATTTTCGCTCAAAATCACTAATTTTCGCACCTTTTTATAGTTTTTCACCTACAAAATCGTGCTTTCCGGATATATACATGGTTATATACATGGTTCTCTTTTCTGCCTTCTTCACCTGAAAAAGCCTATATATTGGCCCCCCTCCAGCCCCCCCCCCCCAAGCCCCCCCCCAGAAAATTTTTCAGCTATCTATCCCTCCGCAGGAGCGATTTGTTATCTATCCAGCCCCCGCGAGGGCCAAAATCCTGGAGACCCCTGCTGCTATTTATAAATTTTTTTCTATTCGAATTGCGCTGCCTGCGATAGGTGCGCAATATTGTGCTTGTGTTTGATCGCATATAGAGCATTCGTTAAAAATGCCGTGAAGCGCTAGAGTTATTCTAAAAATATTTTCGTGCGCTGATATTCTGATACTTAATACTTTTAATTGACGGCTAGAAGTGGCGAATCTAAACATTTATAGGATTTATATTATCTGAAATGTGTGTTCTGATTTATCATTTGGGGGAAGGGTTGTATCCAGGGGGCGGCCTTCCCGGGATGAGACCAGAAAGTGACCGGAAAATGCAACTTTTTCGACGTCAGCTTGAATATTTTTGCGCGCTAGCATGCATTTTTCACCAGGCAAAAGGTATTATCATCAGATTTGCTCCATGTGGCCGCAACTATCGCAACTATGTGTCGACTATAAGGCGATATATGAACATGTCGACAAAAAATTTGAACATTTTTGACACAAATCACCACTTATCATGCTATCCCATGGCTCCACAGCCATAATATGGTCATATATAACATCACAGAGTATTGTCACTTGTCTGATATACCTATATATGTTGACCCAGGAACATATATGGGAGCTTTAACGAAAAACGTTTAAAAAAAAAAAAAAAATGTTTATAATTTAAAAAAACGTTGTTTTTTAAAAACATGGCGTTTAAGAAAAACGTTTTTTTTCAACCCTAGTTATACTCGGCGTACGTGATACTCTGCCCTCGCACTGATTTAGGTCTCGTGTTGGAAGCGTGCCAATGATTATTAAATCATGCGATTTCCGTAAAAATAAATAAAAAATTCATCGATGTGAATATGTTAATGAATAACATTATAACAACAATCAATTTTTTCATCTTTTTATGAAACTCGGACGCGTTAACCATCGTTGGCACACTTCCAGCGGGAACCACGCGTGCAGGGTGTAAAGTAACCGGAGTATACTTGTCACCTACCTGACTTACAACTTTTCTTATCACATATCATCTTTTTAAAGACTTGCGACTTGCAGAATATTCAGAAAGTTTTCAGGCTTTCTTGAAGATTTTGTGTAAAAATAACTTGATAAAAATTAAAAATATATAACCTTTTTGCAAACCGCACCAAAAAATTGGCATTGGCATATTATTGTGGCCAAAATTATTCTAGTGGTATATTTTTGAATTCAAGTTCCACGAAGGGGAAATCGTGGAATTAAAATCTAAATAGAAACAGGTTGCGAGATGTATGCTCCTTTCAGAACACTATTGAAGGCTTTTTCACTACAAAAATACATGTATAAATCAAATGCATAAATACCTAGGGTTATTGTGCCTTTATGTTGCCGCATACGCGCATGTGCCGCGGGTACAGGTGCCAATTCAGCACCCTTTTTCCAAAAAAATGTGAATTTAAAAATCTATTTAGGGCCCACACACGCTAGTTGACATCGACATCAAATGTCAACTGGTACCGATTCCGATTCAAAGCTTGCGGACGAGCCGATGAATGACGTTTAAACGCAATCTTTCAATTGGGAATGGAACCAGTTGACATTTGGTGCCGATGTCAACTAGCGTGTGTGGGGCCATAGAAAGGACGTTGGAAGACGTTTCAAAGCCTGCCCCGCTGCTATATGCAAGTTTACTCACATCTGCGAACTGGCACCTGGTTCCATTCCAGTGGAATATGTAAATGATTATTCGCACGCACTAGTTATTTTTGCTTGTTTTACATTATTTTTGCTTGTTTTTTTTAAATTTCGAATCTTGTAAACAAATGTATGGCTCCAATTGATATGGGCATTTTTCTTATAATGGTAAAGAATACTTGGTTTGTTCCTGAATTACTTGGGCTCAATTTAAGTGATCCTTCAAGTCTCTTATTAGCATTTTCCCTATTTTTTCTGTCTGTCCCAGTTATTTTGGAACAAACCAAGCAATTCAATCACTCCTGTACTAGCAAATGATATATGTACTAATAATTAAATTTCTAAATACCTCTTGAGATACTTGCAGGTGAGGCCGAGCTCCATGCAATTTTCCCGCTTTAATTAGTACCTGAAGGGCGGTTTTTTGAATACTTTTTCATGTTTCCTATGAGATTTTTTTGTTCTCTGCAATGATATAGGGCGCTGTGGACCGGGTGCAAAATTTACAGATTTTACCAAGGACGTATCCAGGGGGGGGCGGTGGGGGGGGGGCTGCAGCCCCCCCCCTTCCCGGGCGAGACCGGCCAAAAACCGGTAAAATGCAATTTGAGGTACCAAATCTGAAGGTGCCGCGTAAAAATTTTTCATACACCGTCGAAAATTTGTACTAAAAGTTGCATTTCCGGGGTTTTTTCACGTCTCACCCCGGGAAGGGGGGGGGCTGCAGCCCCCCCCCCCCCGCCCCCCCCTGGATACGTCCTTGCCTGTGCAGTTAAGGAGCAAGTATCATCTACACCGTTCACAACCCACAGTGTGTGAGTTAGCAACTCGCTGGCATGAGGCAACCCACTGATGGCTCAAGAAAAAAAAGGCAATTGGGGTTGCCTCACGCCATTCAGCCATATATAGCTGATGACCGAATAGAAGCACCAGTGAGTAGGGTTCAAACGGGACCGCGGTCCCGGTACATGGTTCGGCAAAAAGTCGGGACTGGGGCGGTCCCGGTCCCGGTCCCGGTCCCGACACCCCAGTCCCGGTCCCGGTCCCGGTCCCGACAATTGAAAAAGGCCAGTCCCGGTCCCGGTCCCGACCACCCAGTCCCGGTCCCGGTCCCGGTCCCAGAATTTTTCAGCGGTCCCGATAAGAAAAATTTACCGGACTGGATCCAAATTTTGCTTTTTAAATACTTGTAAAATTCGAAAAAATTCGCGCCAGTCGGCGCATTCTCATTCCGTCGACGAATTTTTGGCGTTTTTTTGGTGAGTTCCAAACATTCTCATTCATGTTTGACATCAGAGAAGGCTGAAAAATTTTGTTTTCCTTCAGAAAGCACTGCACCAGCTTATTTATCAATACTCACTGTCATAATTTTCGTGCATTATGTCTTTTTTTGTGACTCAATTGAATTTTGTGACTTATATTATATTTTTGATGACAATTTTGATTGAATGAAGTGTGAAAATCGTATGAAACTTCTGAAAATATGCATTCAAATGGTTATCGGTCCCGATAGGGCTCAAAATAGGGCTGTGGTCCTGGTACCTGGTTCGGCAAATCCTGGTCCCGGTCCGGATGGCCCAGTCCCGGTCCCGGTCCCGGTCCCGACAATTGAAAAATGCCAGTCCCGGTCCCGGTCCCGACCACCTAGTCCCGGTCCCGGTCCCGATAAGAAAAATTTCTGGTCCCGGTCCCGGTCCGAAAAACTGGTCCCGTTTGAACCCTACCAGTGAGCAAAAGGATTACTGGACATTATTCATTACAGTTCTGCATTGTATTTATTATTGGGTGCTAGTTTGTTAAAAAAATTTGTAGAACTGACCCCACATAGAAGTAGGGTTGGCCGATGTTTTTTTTAACGTTTTTTTTTTAAAAACGTTTTTTTTTATAAAAAAAACATGACGTCCGAAATGTTTTTTTTTTTAAAAACATCGGCCAAATATTTTAGTACTAAGAACTAGGTATTTTGCAAAATTTTTGCGCGCATGCGCGTAATTTCACACACAAATTGACATTGGTGGTTGTTTTCATTGGTTTTGTTGCATTTTTAGTATCAAAACATCATTTCTATGTGCTACCATGGGTGAATAAGCCGACATATGTTGCTGTAATATATAATATTGAGGTAATGTGCTTCCATGTACCTCCACAGTGTGTAACTTCACTCCCAAAGTAACAACCTCCTTTTATAACCTTGTTTGATCACCATTCCGTGCCAAACTTTACCTGAAGTCACGAACATTCAACTATAAGGCGATATACGAACGATATGTCGACGAAAAATGGATATTTTTGACACAAATCACCACTTATAATGCTATCCCATGGCTCCACAGCCATTATATGGTCATATTTAACATCACAGAGTATTGCCAGTGTCTGATATACCTAAATATGTTGACACTAGGTCATATCTGGGAGCTTTTTAAAAAAAACGTTGTTTTTTTTAAAAACATCGAGTTAAAAAAAAACGTTTTTTTTCCAACCCTACATAGAACCGCAGGTGATGATGCTGCTGGAAAAAGCTCATAAAAAAGCGGGTTTATATGGTTATGTTATGTACAAATATATGTATCTTAGTTTTGCAGGGTTTAATGTTGAAAAATTGTTTGCAAAAATTAGAAAGGTCACATCAGAAGCTAGACAACATGTATGAATAGCTATATCACTGTGTTCTCAAAGTTTGTTAAGTAAAGCGTTAAAGCAGATGGTTGAGATTTTTGCAGAAGCAAAAAAAGTTTCCATTGGAGGCACTCGTGCAGATACTTTTTAGTGTTTTGTAGCTGCCTGTGTGTTGCCAAGGATGGGCCCACACACGCTAGTTGACATCGACAGCAAATGTCAACTGGTGCCGATCCCAATTCAAAGCTTGCCTTTGAACGTCGTTCGTCTGTTCCTCAGCAAGTTTTGAATCGGGATCAGAACCAGTTGACATTTGGTGTCGATGTCAACTAGCGTGTGGAGGGCCGATATGGTGTTTGGTGAACACACTTTGGTTGTGCTAAAAAGGCACCAACTTGATACTGGAGCAAATGGCTGATGCTCTTTCGTTAAAAGTACGTTCGATGCTGATACTGAAGTTAAAATTCATTAATTGATAAATCCATATTTTCACTATCAAGGACGTATCCAGGGGGGGGGGGCGGGGGGGGGGGGGGCTGCAGCCCCCCCCCCTTCCCGGGGTCAGACCTAAAAAATTCCGGAAATTGCAACTTTTCCTATATATTTTTCGATGTCTCTTAAAAATTTTGCGCGCAAGCGCGCAATTTCTTCCCCATGCATTGTATTTTCAGCGGATCGGCCTCTGTAAGCCAATATCCTTGGAAATGAACGCATTTTTGCGAATTTCGTTGTATATGTATGCATATTTACATACATATAAAGCGGTTCCTGGCGCTGGCGCCAACGCCAAAAGCGCCATGGCGTGGCGCCTTTGTATGGCGCTAGCGCCAAAACGCCTCTCCGACCCTATATAGGGATAAAATTTAGGGGGGGGGGGGGCTGAGCCCCCCCCCCGTTCGCCGGCCCCCGTAAACAAGCAGCCCCCCCCCCGCTCAAAAATCCTGGATACGTCCCTGTTCACCATGCTGCCTCTGGATGGGCTATTCACGTAGGTGTAGATCGTGTTTACAACGGGTTTTATGTCATATGCAGCTGTCCAGATAATGCATGGATTTTGACCATTGTTAAAAGTCCTGAGGGCTATTTGTATCATTTTTGTGATATTTTACGACATGTGTAAATGGATTTGAAAAGGTTCTACTTAGCTGAGGTTGCATTGTGATAGGATTGAAAAAATTATAATTCCGGGTGATATAAAAAGAAAAAAATTGTTCAAGTGTTATAGCTTTATAGCATATTGTTATAGCGTTCAAGCATTTTGAGCGAATAAATGTCAACAATGTCAACAATATGTTTCTTTTACCTTGAATATAAGACACTGTTACTTGTTGACACCATGGGGTGGGTGGTTTTTTAAATTCACAATAAAAAGTCTGGGGATTGGCTCTATACATACTAGTTGACCATTTAGAATTTCCAAAGCTGATAAACCTGTGATGAACACATTTGAGTTTACCACAATAAGAATCGACCAGATACTGCTGACGGTGATATAAATAATTGTCGATAAACTCGAGTGTATTCAGAACATTTCTCAGTTGTTGAAATTTCTTTTATCGGCTTGTGTGTAGGCACATTCAGTTACTGAGCTCTGGTACAGGTGGGGCTGTCGGGATCTTAACCTTCGCTGGGGCTCATATAGATAATAAATGATGGGGGTGTTTTGTTGAATAAAAGGATGTGTCAACTTGTGATAGTCGATAAGTCCAAAATAAAATTAGGTCCGAGAATTTCATCAAGGAGTGATCCCATTCAATTTTGACGATTTTCTATAAATTTTTTAACTTTGCTTACCTCTTTTCACCAGTGTCAAATTTTGACACTTGGAAGAACTCACTTTTGGAAGAAAAATTTTGACACATGGTCAACAAGTCCACTTTGAATCACTAAATGCTTAATTTACATTTTGGATATATCGACATCTAGAAGTTTGCATCTCAAATATGGTGAATCTGAGTAAGCCAAAAATGTCCCTTATATAATACATGGACAAACGAACAAATGGTTACCATTAATGTAAATGTGGGAAAAAATGTACATAGATAGTGAGCTTTAGTGGAATTTGCGGAAAAATCGCTCAAATGATTCGCTACAGGTCGATAGCGGGGGGAGTGGGGTGGGTTTCATGGGATCAAGGACGTAGCCGGGGGGGGCGGCCCCCCCCCCCTTCCCGGGTCGGGCAAAAAAATACGCCAGAAATGGCACTTCCGTAAAGCGATTTTGTTGGAAGCTCAGAAAAATTTTGCGCGCAAGCGCGCATTTCGTCGCCCTACAGCATATTTCATTGATACCTATAGTTTGGGACAAAAGGCACCCAAAATCTGTCCCGGTCGATGTATATGTATGTAAAATACATACATGTACATCGGTATTTGGCGCCATTGCCAACGCCAATGGCGCCATGGCGCGGCGCCTACGAATGGCGCTGGCGCCATTCTTTTAGCACAGGGGTCAAATTTTAGGGGGGGGGGGCGCCGCCCCCCCCCCCCGTTCGCCGGGCTCCGTATACAATCCGCCCCCCCCGCTCAAAAATCCTGGCTACGTCCCTGCATGGGATAGTAGATGGAAATTGTGCTTGAGATAAATATGTAAACAGATTATTGCGGGTGGGGCATTTGGGTGGGATTAATGTAATGCAAATACATATACCGTATTTGCTCGAATAATTCCCCGGGGAATTATTTGTTGACGGGTCCGGCTTATGTGGGGGAACTATTCAAGGGGGAATTACTATTTTGTCCAAATATTCAAGCTTGTTTCTGTTAACTCATGTCATGGAATAAATGTTGTATTAATAAAATAGCATGCCATTTTTGTTTAAATTTGACACCAAAAATTATTATATGCATATAAATAGGTGGGGCGGTTTGAGGGCGGGATCGTTTTTCCTCACTCGTCTAATAATAATTCATAATAATTCAAGATGGGGAATTGTTCTAGCTCACCGGTATATGGTAAGGGATGGGCGGGGCTGTAGGGGGGTGCCTTAGCACCCCCTCCCCCATGCACCAAGAGCACCCCCTTTCAGCGGCCGCGGCGGCGCCCCATCTCTATCCAGCCGCAAGCGCCGCGCCAGCGTGGAAATCGAGTCTGACGACGAAGGCGCCACCCCTCTGACCGCTGGCGGCATCGGCGACGCCAATCCCGGCGACGACAGGACGGATCTTGGCGCCGGCGCCAACAGGGGCCCCAGGCGCCAGCACAATGGGCGCCACAATGAGGATCAGCACAACGACGAGCAGCAGGAGGCGCCCAAGGCTACGGGGCGCACGGCCCGCCTTTTTGTGGGCAGCCTCGTGCCCGACACGAGCGACACCGACGTGCGGTCGCTGTTCGCCAGGCACGGCATGGTGCTAGAGTGCTTTGTGTCCTCCAGGGGATTCGCGTTCCTTAAAATGGTCCGTGGGAGAGTTGAGGGGGTCACTGAATGCTGGGCCCGGTTTCAATTTGGGACAAGTGCGAATATAGTGCTGGCAAAAGCAAAACATTTCTAGTGACAAAACTATTCACAAATGCATATTTACATACTTCTATACAAAAATACATCTGTAAACAACATCTTACCGTTATGTGTTTGTGATTTATTTAGCTTGCTGGGAATGTTTTTGTGTGCATAGATAGGCATTTGTCCCAAACTGGAACTGGTTCCTGGGTGGGTATTTATATTTGGGTTATTGGGAGTTAAACATATAGGGAGTTAGAGCCGCGCTGGGGCTGCATTCTGAGTATGACAGCTGGTTGTGAGAATAAATTGCTGCATGTTGTTGAAAATTAAGCAAGGGAATTTGAGAGGAATCGCATTGGTCGATGAATGCATATACAGCAAGCAGACAAAAAGCAAATCATGGCCGTGGGCACGTGGTGGTCAGGATTTTATAAGGCCGCGTTTACACGGATTTTTTGTGACGACTCAACATCACTAAAAAGTTCAATAAGTTGAGTAAAAAGGTGCCATATTCATGGGAGAAGATAGTTAACTGTATATTCTACCTAGGTGAATACGCATGTCAAATTGCAGAATCCTGCTTGTAGCTTAGATTTGTATACGTTTGAAACGATTTTGCTGTTGTCGCTGGCTGTCGGGAGACTGTCTGACAACGGCAATATTTTTTCAAACGTCTATAAGTCTAAGCTAGAAACACGATTCTGCAATTTGACATGTATATTCGCCTCCGTTGAATGTACAATTGACCACTTTTTCTCATGAATTTAGTAACTTTTTACTCAATTTATTGAGCTTTTTAGTGATGTTGAGTCGTCACAAAATCCGTGTAAACGCGGTCTTATGTTTCATAATTTTGTGGAATCCTGATGCAAGTGTGCATTGGGATTTCAAGAATGCATTTAGCTACAAGGAGCTACAAATGTTGCAAAAAACAACGCAAATTAAATAGTTTTTAGCAATATTCTGAAAAACATGCTTCAACCCAAACATAAATAAACGTAATTTATGTGTGGTTTTATGGGTAGCTGGTGCTGCATTTCTGTCAAAGGCTGGGTGTGCATATGTGAATGGTGGTGTGCTATCACGTTGGTGATAAATAAATACAGGAATAAACCACATAAATATATGCATTTACAAATAAATATTTTACTTGTGAGAGATGGGTATCTTACCTGAAGATATTCAATTTTTTCAGAAATCCTTATTCGGATAATTTCTTGTGCCACTTATACCTTGCATTAAACTGCCTATTTGCATCCTACCATTTGGGCTACTTCACACAATCTCTACTACATAATCTTTCATTCCATGTGCTAATGCTTGCTTGTGAAATCTGTAGCTGCTCTGTGTAGTGGCCTTTGTCTTGGTGACCTGCTCAATTGCAATTGCAAAAGAGTACATAAATGCATAAATGAGTAGAAGTGTAAATAACAAATGAAAAATAGGGGACTAATTATATTAAAGTGACAGGTGGTTGTCCAGAAAAGCTGCACCATGGAAAGCTTAGTAATGGAAATAAAGGGAATTTAGTTGTTGGGGCCAGTATGCTACATAGAAGAAGCATCTCTATACCATTAGCCTGGGGTTTTACAGCTAAAAATATGTAGCCACATATTCCCAAAAATAGTTGTAAGCGAGGCAATAAAGTGCATGGAATAGTGATTTTGAAGGTGAAAATGGGCAAGAAAGTATGAAAATTAGTAAATATGCAAATATGCAAAAATGTTGTAAGTTATGCTGGAAAAATTAATGCACAAGTGTAAAATAAATGTTTTTTCACAGTTGGGACTAGGGATGGCTGGTGTTTTTCAACTGTCAAAATGTTTTTTAAACAGGCATCAAAACCGTTTTTAAAAATAACCACCCAAAAATTTTTGTACTTGGTTGTTTGCAATAGGTTGTTTGCAATTTTTGGTGCACACGTGTGCAATTTCACATACCCGTTACCATTGCTGGTTGTTTTCATTGGTTTTGAGGGATTTTTAGTTGAAAGTTTCTAAATATTTGTTCATGCTATTGTGTAATAATAAGCGGTGATATGTTAGTGTAGTATATAATATTCAGCCACGGCTCCCACATCAGGGGTCTTCTAGATTTCGACCCTCCGGGGGGTTGGATAGATAGCAAATCGCTCCTCCGGAGGGATAGATAGCTGAAAAATTTTCTGGGGGGGGGGGGGGTTCGCGGGGGTTCAATATATATAGGCATAGAAGGAAGAAAAGGGAGAAAATCGCTAAAAGTAGGTGAAAAATGGGTACATAAGCACATATTTATACTACCAAAAAATGTTGAAAATAGGCAGTTAGACGCATGAACTAGTGATTTTGGTGGTGAAAATATATAAAAGGTATGAAAAATAGGCTTGAAGTCTAAAAGCGAAAAATCGCTAAAATATGTTGGAAATGGACAAAAAGCTAAAACAGGTATATAACTATGTAAATAGCCGATAAACGCCGTTTTGAAGGTGAAAATTGGCAAAATGGAACAAAAATGACCGATTTTGGGTGAAAAATGGGGAACAAATCGCTCCACATAAATGGCTGAGCGATTTGTGGGATAGATAGCGAAATTTTTTGCCTAGGGATAGATATGTAGATAGGTGAGGGGCCTCTTGTATAGATTGAGTGCTGTCCGAGGTGGGGGGGGAGCCCCAGCCGCCCCTCCCGTAATGACCCCTGAGTGAACCAACCATGAATGGATAATCTCTTGATCTGACTTCAACAGTTTTTACACAGTGGAACCTGTCAGTATTTTGAAGTAAGCCTCTGACACTGTAAAAACTGTTGAATAAAATATTAGTTGATGTAACAGCAGTCTGTATGCCTTGGATTTCTTTTGGAGAAAAATGTGTAATGGAAACAGTGGCTTTGATGTTATGTGTTATTGATGATCAACCTGTAGGAAGATATATAATAGTAATCTTCACAGCATAAAAGCAATTCAAACACAATGCACAAATATCATGAGTCATAGTAGTGTTGGGGGCGCTTGGTCCATCACAATAAAAGCAAAACCTTTACTTTAGATAATCTTATGGGATGATCTTCAACTCACAACAGCTGTTTTGATTTGGTTGATTTTGATTGAGTTTGTGTTGTGGGATTCACCACTGTGTGTCCTACTCCTGACAGACCTTGTAAATTTACATTGATTGATTTGTGAAGTTTGGATGTAAATACTATTTCAAAAGTTGCAAAAGATCATGGTTGCAGGCTACCCTGGATCATCAGATTAGGGGTCGGATTGACTTTGTGCCTCTAGCGTGCTTTGATTTTTGGGTGCTAAACAGCTAGAAACAGCCATGCACAGCCCCAAACCCACGAAAATGCACGCCTTCCAACAATAAATGAAAAAAGATGTGGAGTGACTTGATTTGTGGCTCTGATTTCACTACACCTTTTATTTGGCCGATGGCATGCAGTTAGAATGTGTAAAAAAGTTGCAGCATATATATGATGAGCATTTCTGGGAAAGTTTCTTGTAAATATTTATCATAAATATTTATAAGCAGCGAGAGGTATACACAAATACATCTTTGATTAAATACATGAACACATGCCACCTGATAATTAGATACATGCAGCCTGACAGATTAATATAATGCTGAACACATAAACATGCAACACATGCTGTCTGTTCTCGCTTAAAACTCCGAACAGCAAAGGTAAAAGTGATAATATTTTTCAACGTTTTCATTTCTTCTAAAATAAAGTCAACCCCCGACTACCCCCCGTAACCCCTCAAATAATGCCCCCTCATATAGGCGTCTCGCGGTGCCGCCGAAGCTGCCAGGGACGCCCTTGATGGGCACGTTCTCAATGGCCGCCCCATGAGAGTAAAATGGGCAATTCATGGCGCCGGGTTGAAATTGAAAAATTTGAGCCCTTTTGTGAGCAATGAGCTGCTCGCGCAGGTCCGTATTTTACGTGTTTTTGGGGGTTTTTGGAGGGTAGTTGCTGGGTTTTTTGGGGTACATGGGGGTGGTTATGGAAAAAGCGCCAGGACTTTGGCGCCACCCAAAAATGCGTCAAGCGCCAAAAGCGCCGTGGCGCTTTTTGCTTTGGCGCTAACGCCAGGCGCCAGCGCCATGGTGCTTTTCCATCATTACATGGGTTCTATTTAGATAATTTCGCACTGGTGTCGATATTCACAGGGTCGAGTCGAAAATTCTGTAGAATGTCGGATGTAGCTATTGGATAAATACCTTAAGGGCCCGTTTACACGGATTGTTTGTGACGACTCGACAACAATAAAACGTTCAATAAGTTGATTAAAAAGGTCCCATATTCATTAGAAAAAGTGGTCAAGTATACCTTCTACCTAAGCGAATATGCAGGTAGGGTTCAAACGATATCACTTTTCAATATCGATATTCGATATTCGATATCTTTTCAAAATTTTCGATATCGATGTTCGATATTCGATAGTTTTTCAAAATTTTCGATATCGATATTCGATACGATATGGACCCTCGATATCGATATTCGATATTCGATACTAAAAAATGGTCGATATTCCATATCGATATTTCGATATTTTCGATATTCGATATTTAGCTTTCGGTATAGCAAGGCATATTTCAAGCAGCATATTGTATTTTCGTATGGTTGCAAACATGGTTAATTATCTCTTTACTGAAAAGTACAATTGATTTTAACAAGGTTTACAATGGTCAGAATGAGAAAATCGACGAAAAAACATGACAAATCAAGTATCAGACAAACAAAAATTGGTAGATATTACAATTCATACTTATAACCAAATTGTTTAAGGGCATGTTGCAAAAAAGCAGCATATCAGCATTTTCTGGCTTCAAATTTGAGGTAGGTAGTTCAGTAGGTATGTGGCCAAACCAAATACAAGAAATGTGGAGTAAGCACTCCAACAAAGATGACATTAAATACTTTACTTTTACTCATCAACTTAGATACTATAAGCAAATCAAATTAATCACAAATATCTCAAAACAAAAATAATAACTTAATACAGGTTCGATATATCGAAAATATGGTTGATATTCGATATCGATATTCGATATTTTTTCAAAATTTTCGATATCGATATTCGATATTTTTTCAAAATTTTCGATATCGATATTTGATATTAAAAAATGGTCGATATCCGATATTTGATATTCGATACGATATATCGTTTGAACCCTATATGCAGGCCAAATTGCAGACTCGTGCTTATAGCTCAAGATTTATAACGTTCGAAAAAAGTTTGCTGTTGTCGCTGGCTGTCGGAGACAGTCCGACAACTGTCCGACAACTACAAAAGTTTTCAAACGCCCTTAACTCATGAGCTACAAGCATGATTGTGCAATTTGACATGCATATTTGCCTAGGTAAGATGTATAATTGACCAGTTTTTCTCATAAATATGGAACATTTTTACTCAACTTTTTGAACGTTTTATTTTTGTCTAGTCGTCACAAAAAATCCGTGTAAACGGGGTCTAACGATAAATATTGAAAAGTGTACAAAAAGTGTCAGTATCGAAGTGCTGTATCGTTGTGTTGCTGTAGTGCTAACTTAACGGAAACTTGTTGCAAAAAAAAATAGATTAAACAGTGAATAGCATTTCCGGAGTAAAAATAGCTGAAAAATCCGAGTAGCGGTGTTAATTCGAGCTCCGATTTGATCAAGTTAATTTGTGCGCGCCTGTCGCCTTCCACTGTATTTAATCGAACGTGGGGCGCGGTCAAACTTCAAAGACTATTCTACAACCCCCAAACCCCACCGCAACCCCCCCCCACGCAGGCGTTCACCCCCTTCGGTGTGGTGGAGAGGGCGGTGCACGTGTGCGACGAGCGCGGCCGGCCCACGGGCGAGGGCATCGTCGAGTTCGAGCGGAAGCAAGCGGCCGCAGAGGCGCTCAGGCGCATTCAGCAGGGCGTCTTTTTGCTCACTACGTCTGTTTTTATGGTCGCATTTTAGGGTGGTCGGCGGTTTTTTCAACCGTTTTTAAAGTTGTTTTTTAAACGGAAGCATGGAGACAGTTTTTAGAAAGGGTGCAGCGAGCAAAAAAGTTTATTACTTGTTCACGAAATCATTTTTTTGAAGATATTAAATGAAACTACTGTATCTTATACTACTATCCTACTACTGAGACACTATGGACTTTTCATGTGTGTTTTTCGTTCTGATGTTCCAGAAGATTGTATTTCGTTTTGTTGTGACATCAAAAATAAGGAAAATCTGTCTTTTTTATTAATTTTTGTTCACCAGTCAAATTTCTCATTTTTTCGGGCGCCGGGGAAACCAATAATCTCTCCCAATTACTCATCACTTTCACAAAAAAAATCGCAGGTCGCCGGTGCCGATCTCAGCGGAAACGCTGGAAGTGAAAGATGAGGACGATGGGCTGACCGAAAGGAACATTCCTCCATCCAGCGCAAAGCAGCACGAGAGGGAACAGGTTCGAGTTTTTTTATTGACTTTTTTTGACTGGTCAAGCGGAGAAGTAAAATACAACAACAACTTTTAAGTGAGAAAAAAAAATGTAAAAGTTGATTTTTAAGTGGGAATGGCAGGTAAAAAGTCGAACTTTTTTGTCGCTCCTCATTTCTCGCGCGCACAGCGCCATTGTGCTTGCACATAGTTTTCACACGAAATTTCGAAAACTCACAAATCAACTTAGAACGCGTTTGAGTTTCCTACAATGAGGTGGCCGTCAACTACAGCTGACACAGATAAAAATGATTCATTGTGGAAAACTCAAACACGTTCAAAGCTGATTTATGAGCTCTCGAAATTTCGTGTGAAAACTAGTGTGCGCAGGGCCATTGGCGCACCGCACACTTAAAATTGGCAAGGGCGGTTCGAACGTTTTTTTGCAAGGTCGGAATTAAAACGAGGGGTGCAATTAGGGTTGGAAAAAAAACGTTTTTTTTAACTCGATGTTTTTTTAAATAAAAAAAACGTTTTTTTTTAAAAGCTCCCAGATATGACCTAGTGTCAACATATATAGGTATATCAGACACTGGCAATACTCTGTGATGTTAAATATGACCATATAATGGCTGTGGAGCCATGGGATAGCATTATAAGTGGTGATTTGTGTCAAAAATATCCATTTTTCGTCGACATATCGTTCGTATATCGCCTTATAGTCGAATGTTCGTGACTTCAGGTAAAGTTTGGCACGGAATGGTGATCAAACAAGGTTATAAAAGGAGGTTGTTACTTTGGGAGTGAAGTTACACACTGTGGAGGTACATGGAAGCACATTACCTCAATATAATATATTACAGCAACATATGTCGGCTTATTCACCCATGTTAGCACATAGAAATGGATGTTTTGATACTAAAAATGCAACAAAACCAATGAAAACAACCACCAATGTCAATTTGTGTGTGAAATTGCGCGCTTGCGCGCAAAAATTTTGCAAAATACCTAGTGCTTAGTACTAAAAATTTCGGCCGATGTTTTTTTTAAAAAAAAAACATTTCGGACGTCATGTTTTTTTTAAAAAAAAACGTTGTTTTTTTAAAAAAACGTTTAAAAAAAACATCGGCCAACCCTAGGTGCAATTAAAAATCTTCTGAACCTACCCAAATTTCAGTATTTTTTCAGTCTTGTCGTAAATAAAATCGTCCGAACCGACTTAAAATTCCGCCCTGGCGTAAATAGTAAACGTCCGAACCGCCCTCGCCAATTTTGAGTGTGCGATGCGCCATTGCTTCTGATCAAACAAATAAAAAGCGCCCCCCAAAAACGCAGGGCCCCCGGTTCGCGCCGATGAACTCGTTCGAGTACGAGCACGGCATGCGCTGGAAGGAACTGTACCAGATGGAGGCGCAGCGCAAGGAACAGCTCGAGGCCGAGTTCAAGGAGGCCCGCGCACAGCTAGAACAGGAGATGGACCTGGCCGCGCAGGACTATCAGGCCCAGCAGATTAGGGAGGGTAAGTTTTTTTTTTGTTTTTTTTTTTTTTTTGGGGGGGGGGTTGTACTATTTTGGGCGTTTATTGTGATGGGTGATTGATTCCGGTGTTAAATTGCTTTTCGTTGAGTAATTTAGAAGTTTAACATTTGAATCTAAGTTTTACCGAAATTTTGTAAAGCCTCGCGTCTCATTTTCACATGGCTAGCATTTTAATTTGGGGGATCATCAGGGGTCTCCGAGATTTTGGCCCTCGCGGGGGCTGGATAGATAGCAACCGCTCCCCCGGAGGGATAGATAGCTGAAAAAATTTTCTGGGGGGGGGCTCGCGGGGGCAAAATATATAGGCTTTTTCAGTGCATAGAAGGCCGAAAGGGGAAAAAATCGCTAGTAATTGGTTAAAAGTGGCTAAAAGTAGTTTTAACATGGCTAAAAACAGGCATATAACCATGCATATAGCCGGAGAGCACGATTTTGAAGGTGAAAAACTATTAAAAGGTGCGAAAATTAGTGATTTTGAGCGAAAATTGTGAGAAAACTTCTCAAAAACCACTCCACATAGATAGATAGCTGAGCGATTTGGGGGGGGGGGGTCTTTGGGGGTAGTAGCCAAAAAATTTGCCTCGGGATAGATATATAGCTGAGAGGCCTCCGGGATAGATAGATAGATAGCTGGCGGATTTGGGGGGGGGGCAGCCCCCCCCCCCCCCTAGGAGACCCCTGGAGATCATCAAGGGCCTGGTACGATTATCCGCAAAAGCGCCATGGGTCTGTCTATTTGTCCGGTCAAATGGATAGTAGTTTTTCCGCCAGTGCTTTTTCGCTATAAACACGAAAGTAAAACAGAAAATATACAAAACAATTATCGGAATTTGGCTTCATTTCGCAAAATTCCATTAACCGTGTTCACATGCCACAGAGCTGCGCCGGCGCCAAGCGGAACTGGACCAACTGGAAGCGCAGCGGCAGGAACGTGTGAACCGAATGCGCCAGCAGAGGGGTCCCCCGGGCGGCCCCCAAATGATGCAGGGGCCCCCCGGCTACGGAGGTCGCCCCCCAGGTGGCCCCCCTGGTAAGCGTGGCACTTACGTTTTTCAACTGATTTTAAAAACGAAATCAGATTTTTTAAAGTCTCAGTTGAGTTTTTTACATAAAGCAAAATTATACATTTTTTCCCTGCGATGACGCAATTTCACTTTGACATCGAGGGTCGTTTTCATTGGTGTTATTGTCTTTAGTGAAAAACTTTCCATTTCTGATACTCTGTGGCGGACATGATACTCTGCCCTTGCACTCATTTATATGTCACGTTGGAAGCATGCCAATGATGATAAAGCGTGCGATTTTTGTGTTAAATATGAAAAAATCTTTGTTGTGAATAACGTTTAGCTTAGTTTAGTTAACGTATAGCGTAGGGTTGGCAAGCGAGTTTTTTTTAAATTCCGATTTAAAAAAAATCGCAGCCCCTGCACCGATTTAAAAGAAATCGCTCGGGAAAAAATTTGTTACTCATGCACTAGGTAAAATGCAAAAAATGGCGCGCATTCGCACAGTTTCATGCAAGTAATCCACCAGTTGTTTTTTTAATGGCTTTTACAAGCAATTTGGTGGTGTAGCCCCATTTATGTCTGCTTTTAAGCATGTAAGGTAGGCTGCGGATCATTAGGGGAAGTATACATTGTTTTGCAATGTGTTTTCAAATCAAACAAATGGAAATGCATCCATGTTCACTTCAAAAATGATTTTTATCGTGTTCTCAGCAAGAACAAAATTGTAAATGGTCGATGAAATTTTATTCACGCAGCGAATACAACAATTTTATTACTTTTTAACTTCAAAATAATGGACTTTTAAGCTTTTCCACAGGTCTATACAGTACTTATATTATCACAGAAAGAATAAATGTGCACTGCCTATCAATTTACATGTCTTTTATTACCCTCATAGGCGATTTTCGAGAGAAATGGGAGTAATTTTGAACCCAGTGATTTTTATTTTAAAAATAGGGGTCGATAAAAATTCAATTTTTTTCCAATCCTAGTATAGCGTTATAACAGAGATGACTATGTCAACTTTTTATGAAAATCGCATGCGTAAAAAAATCGTTGGCACGCTTCCAGCGGGATCCACGCGTACAGGGTGTAAAGTGACTGGAGTATTTATACCAAGTAATAATATGCCGTGTTATGTTAGTGTATTTAGTATACAAAATCCATCAAATGTCCTTTCACACACTTCGAAAGTAGGAAAAATCACACTAAATACATTCGCCTATATTTTCACACAATTCCATGTACAATTCCTATTGTAATACACATGTGTTTGCTCTACACCCCCATTTTTGACGATTCTAAAAATCTAAAATTAATTTTCTTTAAATTTCCACCTTACTCCCAGGCACAGCGGGAAGAATGGGACCCCCTGGCGGCCCGGGTGGCCCCCCTCGGGGTAGGGACCAATTCGACGACAGGGAGTCCTCTATGATCGTGCGCGGGGACCGCGGGGGACCGATGATGGCCGGTCCCGGGGGTGATAGGGGTCCCGCCGGAATGATGGGTGGCCCCCCGCCCCAAGGTGGACCCCATGGACCCCCGAGACACGGACCCCCTGGGAGGATGCAGGATGGAGGTTTGTTGCATGGGCAATGAGTTTTGGGGCTGAAGCGCGTTGTTAATTGCGATTGTGTATAATAGGCGGACCGCAAAGTATACGCACAAAATCACAATATACTTATGTCGTACTCGACCACGCACGAGCAGGATACCGTATTTCCTCGAAATGCTCCCCCCCCCCCTTGAATTACCCCCTCGAATTAACCCCCCCCCCTCGAAATACCCACAGGTGTTTTTGAGCTGGGTAAAAAATAAACCCCCCTAGAAACACTCCCCGTCTGGAATTATGTACATGATGTATGCAATGTACATGATGTATATATTGATCGCAGCTACACATATACCAGTTTGTGTAGCGATGTCCAAATATACCCTACTTGTACACGTTGATTACCGGTTTTGAGTGTATAAAAGCATTCTCTTCACTATGAATTTCGTGAGAATTTCTGACGAAATAATAACCCCTCGCCCTCGAAATACCCCCCTCAAAAGTTCCACTCTGAAAGAATAAACCCCCTGGGGGTATTTCGAGGAAATACGGTAGTTATTGAGGCACTTTCACAAAAAATATATAATAAGAAAAAGGCGAAGCCGCGTATAAGCAACATATTTACGCTACGTGCCTGAAATAACCTTTTCTTTTTTGAAACAATTTGTGTCGAAATCGAAATTCAACAAAAACCCCTCCCCACAGAAGACGCCCCCCTAATCACGGGCGTGCACAAACTACTGGCCATGTTCAAGGGTGACGAGGGACAAGGTGGTCCGGGACAAGGCAGGGGTCCCCGAGGGCCCCCCGGCCACGGTGGTCCCCCGAATTTCCCGCCCAGCACTCAGGCGGGTGGACGTATGGGACCCCCGGGGTCCATGGGGGGTCCGGGCGGGCCCCACGGACAAATGCCGCAGCCTAATGGTGAGGGGTGGTCGGAATTCATTCCTTTTTACCTGCCCGCAATTCGTATCGCCCCCTTTTCATAAAAATGCTGTCACGTTAAGAATTGCGCACCAAATGGACCCAAAGTGAGATGAATGTTGTAATACAGCGTGATGAGAAAATTTTTTTTAATAGTGTTTTAAAGAAGTTTTTTATTCACATGGGTTATGGCAAGGACGTAGCCAGGGGGGGGGCGGCCGCCCCCCCCCCACCCTTCCTAGGCCTGACCAAAAAATGTGCCAGAAATGGCACTTTCAGAGGACGGTTTGTCGACAGTTTGTAAAAATTTTGCGCGCAAGCCCGCATTTCCCCCTCACGCAACATGTATTTTCGGCTGACCAGTCTCCGCAGCCTCAAAACCAGTGAAAATGGGCTCTATTCCTCTCCATTTTGCTGTATATGCCTGTAAATTACAGACATATCCTGCTGTTTAGGCGCCAATGCCAACGCCAGTGGCGCCATGGCGTCACGCCTACGAATGGCGCCATTCCCTTACTCCAGGGGTAAAATTTTACGGGGGGGGGGGCGCCCCCCCCCCCCCCCCGTTCGCCGGGCTCCGTATACAATCCGCCCCCCGCCCCCCGCTCAAAAATCCTGGCTACGTCCCTGGGTATTTATCATTGTAAAGCTTCCTGTAAATGGACGTTTTGTATTTATTCTTTACGTTTTTCAGACGGCGGAGGGCCAGGCGGCCCGATATACGGAGCTCCTCCTCCCCGAGTGAATTATTAATCATCCATTTTTTAAATTTGTTTGATTGTTTGGATAATTTTTTCAAAGTGGCGTTCGAATAGTCGGAATATGAACGGTTTCAATGCGTTGCATTCGTTTCTTGAAATGATAAAAAACATCATTTTTGTATCCATGCATTTTGTATTTATTTCAACGCGGTTAACGTTTCCAATTCATTTTGTTGTTGTTTTTTTCCGCGTAACTTGTGGAATATAAAAACGCGTTCGACTTTAACGGTTCAATTGTTCAACGATTTATATACTAGGTAAATAAGTTTCACGTGTGAAATAGTTTTTAGTTTACTGCATGTTTGTATTTTTGAATAAAAACAGTTATTTGCGTACTTAATAGGTGTCGCATTTTCCCGACTCGACTCGCTCCTTACGAAGTGAATAATTTCAAATTTAAAGGTATAAAATGCTTACGTTACATGAAAATTTGCTGCTCACTTGATCAGAAATTTGAAACATTGCACGACAGTTACTGTGAACATCGAAATTCTTCACTTGACGGGGTGCGGTATTATCTTTGTTTACTAGGTACCAATTCCATAATAAGAAGACAAGTGACAAAACTTGTGACAAGTAAATTTGTGAATGGATTATCATTTTCTAGTTACCGTATTACCTCGAAATACTCCCAGGGGGTTTATTATTTCGCCAGCAAAATTTGAGGGGGGATAATTCGAGGGGGGGGGGGGTTATTCGAGGGGGGTCTATTATTTTGCCAGAAATTTTCGGAAATTCCCCATACTCGGATGTAAAAAAATTGAACAATTACATGGATGTATATGTCTTTATAGGTATATATAACTGTATATACACATAAACCCTTCCCTAACGTGACTCAATCTTCAGTTTTAACGTGTGTTCTGCATTGTACAGATCACAAACTGCGGTATTTATCATGTACGTTCTCTTTACACTCAATGTTAGGATGGGTATTTCGAGGGGGGTTTATTATTTCCTCAGCCGAATTTTAGGGGGGTATTTCGAGGGGGGGGGTTAATTCGAGGTAATACGGTACTTCACGTTCATTACTTTAAAAACGGGCTGTGTTTTCTTGTCATTTGTCCACCCCCTACTTGTAGAATTGGTCCCAGGTAAAAGTATAAGATTACTTCTGTATTTACGTGTAATGTTGACATTGTATATGAATCATCGGTAGGCTAAAATAAATATTCGTAAAAATTCAGTAGTTTTAACAGTAGTTCAGTAAAAATTCAGTAGTTCATGTAATCTATCTCTACAAAATCTACCACCTAAAATTTACGTAAAAATGTGAGTAATTTTCATTCGTTACTGATTGTTGTGTCTATCGATTTTGTGTATGACGAAATAAAAAGACATTTCCCCATTTCCAAAAATTCAATTTGTGAATATCTCGTGTCTGTTGTCTTGCAGATCGCATGTATGTTGTGCGAGATTAAATATGAAGGAATTCATTTCCATGCACATTTTGTTGTCGTTTTTTTGTGTGTAGTAGGATGTTGGAAAAATAGTTTTAGCTATGCTGAGCGCCAGGTGCATTTAGTATATTTACACGGTGCCACAGCAAAAAGCGTTTTTTATTGGGCCCACACACTAATTGACATCGCAAATTCGCGTCAACTCAGTGTCAATTGAATAAAACAACAAGTTTGTAAAAAGCATCTCACTTAACAGGAACAATGAAAATGAAGTGTCATGATGTAAAATTAACTATGCTCTATGAGATAGATAAGTTGAAATCACAGTATCACTTAAATTCAGTAGACATTTAGTTGACACGAATTCAGTTGACATCCAGTGTGTGGGGGCCCATTGGCACCAAGAAAAGCTTGTGCCTGGCGCCATTGCACTTATCATAGTCCTGGCGCCACGTGAAATGGCGTTTTTGCTTTGGCGCCTTTTTTAAAGTACAGTTTTTAAAGTACGCCTTTGGCGCCTATCACTAGTTACAGTTAGTTTTTGTTTTTAGTTATAGTTTTTGTTTCACAATCTAGAAGATATTCTTTCTGCGACTGCTGACCCGAATTACCGGGTCTCCTCGAATAAGTACCTCGGTAGGCGTTTTTTCGTTAAACTTTTTTTGTCGGCGGAGTTATTCAAGGGTGATAATTCTGCGTTATTACGTAAATACTTGAGGTTTTTATTGCCTTTTTTGACGTCGGTGTACGTTACAAACAACAATTTGGTACTGGGATTTCGAAAAAATTCTGGCGAAATTATAAACCCCCCACATCGGAATACCCCCTCGCTAAACCCCCCTCAAAATTTCCACTCTGAACAATAAACCCCCTGGGGGGTAATTCGAGGAAATACGGTACATGCTTTTCAAGAACACATTGACATAAAACGTTGTTTTTTAGTGGACGTCTTTCCCTCTGACTCGGCGGACCGCAAAGTATTCCCCCAAAATTTTTCATGTCTTGGTCGATCACGAGCGAGCTGGATACTTATGTATGCACTTTCACAAAAAGAAAAAGGCGGAGTCGGTACAAACTAGGAATGTTTTGTTCCCCTCATGTTTTTTTTAAATTTTTTGCTGGAATTATTGTTATTTTATAAATGATAACGTCATGATGGAGTGTTTCCTTCAGAAAAATGCATAGCATGCGGTCCGTCGAGTATAGTTATTTTTCGTTAGGTAGCTGACCGGAGGACTTACCGTATTTCTTCTTATAGAACGGCATACCTCCAATAGAACGGCATACCTCCAATAGAACGGCACCTCCAATAGAACGGCAGGTTTTGGCACTTTTTTGCACTCGCGAAATTAGTAGAACGGCAGCCTCCAATAGAACGGCACCTCCAATAGACCGGCAGGTAGAAATTACACTGGAAGAGCCAGAACACACAAATAATAGAAAAATGGGTTGTGAGAACAACGTGTTCATAACTATGATTTAAGGTACTTTTCACATTTGGTTTTGTTTGAATTGATGCTCTGTTAGTAATATGTTGTTCATTTTTCATTAAAAACACTATGTTCAAATGAAAAATGTCTGAAAAATACTGGTGAAAAAAATAGAACGGCAGCCTCCAATAGAACGGCACCTCTAATAGAACGGCAGGTAAAAAAGTTGATTAAAAAAATAGAACGGCGCTCTTCTATTAGAAGAAATACGGTATTCGAGGGTATACGGCAACTAGATCTGTATTCTGTTCCAATAAAGAACAGCGGTCCCTTGAGTCTGACTGATTGAAAATTACTTGGTTTATTCATTTCTGGCAGAATTCTGAATAGACAATGAAATATACCTTTTCGTAACTGGAATCTTTTATTTTTTCGAAGTGTGCTGTATTTTTACACGTGAACACAATCTATGAGGGTGTCAAAAAAAAATTTTACGGAGAACGGAAAGGTAAAAATTTTTCACTTTATGGAAAACGGAAAGGTAAAAAAAAATTTCTGCCGGAAAATGGAAAGGTAAAAATTTTTCAGCTGCCGGAAAACGGAAAACGGAAAGGTAAAAAATTTTTCACATGATGGAAAACGATAAACGGAAAGGTAAAAAAAATTTCTGCTGGAAAACGGAAAGCTAAAAATTTTTGGCTGCTGGAAAACGGAAAACGGAAAGGTAAAAAATTTTCCTGCGGAAAGGCGGAAACGGAAATTTGACACGCTACAATCTATAGGTCATTCAAAAGCCATAGCACAGATTTCGGTGTGAATTTCAATCGGTGTATTTTTCGTGAATCAGAAAAAAAATTTCCAAATCTTTTTGAAGTAACTGAGTGGGAATTTGTACCGTACCGGTAATTGTGAAGATTTCCTTTATTACCGCAGCGTTTAGCGCGAAGCGAATGCCATGGAATTGAATGCTATTTTATGTGTCCACTGATTTTCAGATTATTATTATTTACTCACTCAAATCGAACAGTGTCTGTCGCTTGAGACGGGAAATGCATGTCTGGCTAGTCTAACCTGATTTACCGTATATCCTCGAATAAGTCCCCCCTCTCGAATAACTCCCCCCTCTCGATTAAGTCTCCCCTCTTGTGAGTGTGAGGAAAAACAAGTCCCCCCTCGAATAACCCCCCCCCCACTTCCATGGGCAGAAAAATTTCGTAACATTTCACAGTTACAAAAAACGTTTTATGTAAAGTCGGCGGACATTTGACCCTACAAAATCGGAGAGTTAGAATTCGCTCGTGAATAGAGCGAACAACGAAACTTGTGTCCCACGCGGACACAAGGAATTGAAAAAGAAAATCATATTAGAAGAAAAATGGACGTTTCGTTGCGTCCGTGCGTGCCACGCCCTACTAATCTACATTTTCAACGTTGCTCGTAAAGAATTTGACCGTTCAAACTACCGTTTTACCGTTCAAACTACCGTTTTTGTTTTTATTTTATTTCTCATTCGTTGGCTCCGTTCCAACAGAAGAGAACTTGGCAACCGGCCAAAATTTCGAAATCCGCTATTAATATGAATAAAGTAGGCTCAGAATAGCTATATAACCATGTATATAAACAAAAATAGCTATTATGAAGGTGGAAATTGGCAAAGCGAAGCAAATTTTAACGATTTTTAGCTAACTTTCAGTTTTCACTCTCATTTGTATAATACGCAACTGGTAACTGGGATAAGGGCCAAGTTTTCATACGTGACCCGATCTATTCCAATGGTTAAAATATTGCGTCACAATACCTAATGCCGTCATGCATTCTCCACTGGAGAGATTGACGCAAATGTTTGTAGGGCGATACGTCTGCCGCCTTTATTTTATATGTATATATATGTAATATCTTGCAGCTAGAGTTCACTAACATTGTTTTCACTGCTTGAATTGTGAATATTGTATTCCTACAAATCATTTATGTTACCAAATTTACCGCATTTGTGCAGTAAATATATCATACATTTTACTGGAAACACTGACGAAAGAATAACTCCCCCTCGAATAACTCCCCCCTCTCGAACAACTCCCCCCTCAAAAATTTCTGACGAAAAATAACTCCCCGGGGTACTTATTCGAGGATATACGGTAATAATATTCGCCGAGATTAGGGATGGCCGATGTTTCTTTTAAAAATGTTGTTTTTTTATTTAAAAACGGTCGTTAAAACATTTTTTTGCCATCTCTAGCCGGGATGCAACGGCTCCGTTTCTGCCCGCCTAGGAATATCTAAATTGATTTTACTTTTCAACGTCAAAAGTAGCCGCTACCGATGACTCATTATGAGTCACAATGGGTAGACTGTTGAAATTATTTACTCAGCTTTTGTGGTATATTTTTTATTGGAAATATTGATTCTCACCAAGTGCCAACCAGTTGACAGCCGAAACTTTCGCAGCGACTTAACAGGAATGAACACGGAAATTACCCCTGTGAATTGGAATTTCGAATGCACACGGTAGGGTTGGCATTTGATTTTTTTTTAATCGGAGGGTGGAAACTGATTTTATATTAAAAAATTTAAAAGGCAAAATTTCTGTAAGACTTGCACTAGTTATTTTGCAATTTTTTTGCGTGCAAGCGCGCAATTTCTCATGCACAATGGCGCCATGGCATCGCGCCTACGAGTGGCGCTGGCGCCAAGGCGCCATTCCTTTACTACTGGAGTAAAATTTTAGGGGGCTTTAGTGTGCATGAACACACAATGTATATAATTTGATGTCTGTCTTAGGCAGTAGGGCTGATCAAGTCATGATCGATTGAGGCTTCACACATGTAAAATATTTTATATACATCCAACAAAAATGGCTGAAAAATTGCATTTTTTGTCGTCACAGTCATCACATTGTAAAAGGCACCTTAGTGTAGTATATAATATCCAGCCAATCTACTCCCATGTACTTCTACAGTGTGTAACATCTCTGTCAATGTATTAGCCTTCTCTTACAACCTTATTTGAGCACTATTCCATGCTGAACTTCACTTTAGTCATGAAAGTTTGACAAAAGGCGATATACATAATGAGTCGACATAAAAATGGATATTTTTGGAAGAAATCACTGCTTATAATGCTATCCCATGACTCCACAGTTGTAATATGACCACAATAGACATAACAATACATTGTCTGACACTTAACATACACATTTTTTCTCTATACCCCCATTTTGGACGAATTAAAAAAAATCTGATTTTATTTTTTTTAATCAATTTTTTTAATTGTTTTTTTTTTTAAATCAAGGCGTTAAAAAATTATTTTTTCCAACCCAAGCACATGGCAATATTGGTTCCTTTTCGACGTTGCCGCATGTGCACTTGAAAATTGTCGTAACCTAAATCAAACTTAAATCGAGTTGACACCGAAACCAGTTGACATTCGTGTGAGGCGCCAATGGGCCCACACACGCAAGTTGACATCGACACCAAATGTCAACTGGTGCCGATCCCGATTCAAAGCTTGCTGACGAGTGGACGAACGACGTTCAAACGCAATCTTTGAATTAGGAACGGAACCAGTTGACATTTGGTGTCGATGTCAACTAGTGTGTGAGGCGCCATTGACACCAGTAGCCTCCAAATGTTTTTCACACATTTTCGTTTCGCTATGCAGAAATGCAAATGTCAGGAATACACCTGCGCGTTTACCGGCAATACCACCTACTCTTTATTCGGGTATCGCAATGTCAACAAAGGCATGGCACTGCAGACTTTTTTCATGCCAAGTAGGGTTTGAAAATGGGTTTTTCAACGCGCTGTTTAAAAAAACATTGAAACGTGATTTTTTGTGTCAAAATGAGTTTTTGTCAATTTGCTGCATACATCACTAGCATTTTTTTGTTTTTAGCACTTCAATTTTACTTAAGTATTTATTTATATAAATAGGTACTTTCATTTTTTGATATTTACTTTACATTCTGTAACCAACGATGGGTAAGTTCTCCAAAAAAAACACTTTGTGTTTTGAGTTTTTCAAAAATGAATACCTGTGTTTTGAGTTTTTTTCTCGAAAAAACTTGAGTAACTCTGTTTTTATTTCTGTGTTTTTCCAAAAAACTCAAGTTTTACCCCCAAAAATTTTGATTTACAGCATTTCGATCTGGAAACAGTGGTTTTCTTATAAAAAATTAGTTTTGGACATGTTTTAACCCCACATAACATATGTGCATTCATTCAAGTGTCAAAAAAGTCCATAAAAATGTCCACAATGAGGACATCAACATCACAACACCAGCAACAAAATTCCCAGAAATGACAATTTATGCAGTACTCCAAAATTCTTCAATGGATGTGCACTGTATGGAAGACTATGGAATTGATTTGAACTACAACTGCCATATTACCTCGAAATACCCCGATGGGGGTTTATTATTTTGTCAGAAAGTTTTGTAAGGATCATAGAAAATAGTAGGCATTTACATACCCAAAACAGGTTATAAATGAGTACAAACAGGATATATTTGAAATAAACATGTAGATAGCTACACAACTTTTCTGTGTTTCCGTGTTTCTGTGTTCTCCAAAAAAAACTCATTTGAGTTTTGAGTTTTTCAAAATTTATGAGTTTCCGTGTTTCTGTGTAAAACAAAAACACAGAAACTCAATGAGTTTCTGTGTTCAATTTCTGTGTTTTTTCCATCGTTGTCTGTAACACAGAAATATTTGTACCACAGAAAAGAAAACTTTTTACACAAAACCTGCGAAAATCAGTTCAATTTTTTTGCGAAATTACGCAAAATATCTAGTCAATCTGTATCAAAAGAAATTTGCTGAAATTTTTTTAAACCAAATTTCTGCCGTTGCGTTTTTCAACGTTCTTTAAAAAAATCCCTGCTAGCTGCAATGGCATGTCATTTTCGATTATAGCTAGGTGGCAGTGCGATTTTGTTTACTCTAGCTGCATTTTTGATCGGAAAATTGGATCAAACGGTTGAATTATAAATGTTTTTCGCCTTTTCATCCATACATATTTATGTGAGCATTTAGTATATTTTCTTTTCGACTTTTATCGATCAATGTATTAGATTTTTTTATTGATTACATTGTGCCTACGGTGATACACACTCTACTTTTAAACCGAGATTTCGGGAACTCATAAATCATTTTGGGCGCATTTGAGTTTTCCGAAATGACATAAAATAACTATATTTGACGGCCAACGCATTCCAGTCAACTCAAATGTGTCCAAAGCTGATTTGTGAGTTTTCGAATGTCGGTTGAAATCTAGTTCGTGGGAAGTCATTGATGAAGTCAGGTTCTACTCAGTAATGCGTATTACGCACGTTATCTAGTTAAAAAGTGATAATCTTTCGGAAAAGTAAACGCTATGACGACCGTAGCACGAAAAGTCTTATCATTTAGTTTCTACGGCACCTCATTAGGGGGCAGGCCTGATACGCACATTCGCCCGTTTTTTTCACTTGACACTTTTTCAAGTGATTTTCAGGTATAAGTTAAGTGAAAAAAAGTTGCGCAATGACATTAGTGAACTTTTCACTTCACTCATCTGAAAATCACTTGAAAAAGTGTCAAGTGAAAAAAACGAGCAAATGTGCGTAACGGGCAGATGTGCGTATCACTGCACCCCCCTTGAAACAACCGTGCTACGCATAGTGGCTGTCAACTGGATTCCATGTCAATTCAAATTCTACATAGTTGACGGGTCGTAGGACAACTTTTAAGTGCGCATCGGAAGTGTCAAAAAGGATTAATATTGTTACGTCCACTTGAACGTCAACTAAAATCTATATTGAAACCACTCTGCGCAGTTGACACCCCATGTCATTGTCAACTGTTTGTGGTGCCAACTAGACGATTCCGCAAGATTGTAGTTACTAGTTTTATAATGATAAGTTATCTTTTTAAATGCTTAGTTGTCAGTTTACTACCTATAACTTCACTGATCAATTAAATACCACTTTTTTGTCAGGTTTCTAGTGCGGAATTTACATTCATCAATTTTTTCAAATGTCATTTAGATGGTGAAAGAATTTTTTTGCCGCGAAGTCAGCTTTTCTGTTTTCGTAAATATGATGTTCACCTCGGCGAGATCTCGGCCGTAAAGTAAACCCGGCCGTAAAGTAAATCCGTCCGTAATGCATAGTTGTACAAACGTATTTACGTTTACTCGACAAATACGTATACTTGAGTGCTGCGTAAATACGTTTACGTTTCCTCCCGAAAAAATACCGGTACTCAGTTACTCGCGTACTTTTTGAAAGTACGCGAGTACAGAAAACGAGTATTTACAGATATTTATGTTTACTCACCTTTTACATAGCGTAAAAGTAGAAAAATTTTACTTTACGTTTTCTGTATTCAGGTGTGACTAAAAATAAAATACTTTACGTTTACGTTTACTTTGAAAAAAGTTAAGTACTTTAAACAACACTGCCGTAATGATGCCCGGCCTAAAGTAGCACCCTCTACTTTACGGCCGGGTTTACTTTACGGCAGGACCATCCCCGTTCACCTCACCTGTGATATAAATGTACATATCATGCGTTGTATGAAATTTTACACCGATTTATTTGTGTAAAAATTGTGAAACAATTAGCATGAAAATAGTCTCCCGAAATGCAGTGCTACACGCATGGTGGCTGGGCGCTATGTCAAGCAAAAGTTTTACACTGATATTGAGCACAATATTGGCTGTTGGCGCGGCGCCAGCTGACCAGAGATACACCACTCACAATGGTTTGTTAATATTTTTAATCTGGTTGACGTATTTTGAATCGTTAAGTAGTGCGCTATAGTTGCAAGTAGGGTTCAAACGGGATCCCGATCCCGAATCCCGAGAAATTTCGGAATTTCGTGGTCCCGATCCCGAAAAAGCCAATCCCGATCCCGAGGCTTTGAAAATACCAATCCCGATCCGGAAAAAAATGCTCCAATCCGGATCCCAGAAAAATTCACAGCCACAAAAAGGTGCCAGAAATGGCACTTTTAAAGGACCATTTTGTATGCAGTTCGCAAAAAGTTTGCGCTTCGCGCATTTCCCCACCTCCCTCTATATATCTGTTGCGTGGGCATGGACACCACTACAAATGGACTCGATGCAGTGCCCATTACCAGGGCCGTATCTCGGGGGGGGGGGCTGCAGCCCCCCCCCCCTTCCCGGGGCGAGACCAGAAAGTGACCGGAAAATGAGACTTTTTTAACGTCAGCGTAAAAAATTTTGCGCGTAAGCGCGCATTCTTAACCGGACATAAGGTATTATCATCAGATTTGCTCCATCTGGCCACAAATCGTTATAAATACACTCAATGTTGTGCTTTTTTTCCTGTTTTGTATGTATATTTACATACATATCCAGCATTCCATGGCGCTGACGCCAACGCCAATGGCGCCTTGGTGTGGCGCCTACTAATGGCGCCAGCGCCATGGCGCCATTCTGCCACTATGTAGCTAAAATTTTAGGGAGGGGCTGAGCCCCCCCCCCTCGCCGACCTCCGTAAACAAGCAGCCCCCCCCCGCTCAAAAATCCTGGATACGTCCCTGCCCATTACCATAGTTTAAGGTTTATACACATGCATATATGGTAGGCAGTGGTGTGAATGACAGGCAGCCCATTGCGCAGTGCCTCAATGAATCTATAGCATTGTTTTGGATGCCAATTTAATCCAACGTTTCTGGCATCCATTGTTTTTGGTGTTTTGGGTCATTTTGTGAAATGTCAGGAAAAACCCACTGAAAACCAATTTTTTAGGCCTAAATCCCGATCTCGAAAAAACACCAATCCCGATCCCGATAGGTCAATCCCGATCCCGATCCCGAAAGGTCAATCCCGATCCCGAAATCTCAAAAAGCCTATCCCGATCCCGAAAGGCCAATCCCGATCCGTAGTTGCAAGTGCTTTGTTTCGAGGGTGGCTTGTCTGCCACTTTTTCCCAGGTGCCAATCCCAAGCCCTGTAAAGTGTAAAGTAAAGTGTCAAATGTAAAGTCAAATGCAAAGTAAAGTGTCAATTGTCATGCAAAGTTCAGTAATAAAATCTTTTCTTTTTTGTTTTGATTGACACTTTACTTTGCATTTGACTTTACATTTGACACTTTACTTTACACTTTACAGGGCTTGGGACTGCCCCCAGTTGTCCGCTTGTCGAGATTTTCGTAGATTTTCTAATTTTACCGAACTCTTATGGGATTTGGGATAAGCACTAAAAATATTAATTTCAGAAAATCCTCCAACGAGTTGAATCTCTCTGGCAATAATACAAATAAAACTATTTGTTTTTTTCAATATATTGATATTTTTAAAAATCGGAAAATCTTTCAAAAAGAAAATATGATTAAATATGTGGCGAAAATCCTGGCAAAAACACAAATGTCATACTTTCGTATGTTTAAAAAATAATTCCACTGAAATTGTGCAATGCCGAATTTCGTTGTGACCCCCCCTGACCCCCAGCAAACCCCTCCACCCCCAATGTGAACCAGGGTCCAACTTCAACTACACGTGGGTGGCGCTGTGCTCGCTGGCCGCCCTGGCTGCCGCTGGCGCCGCTTGTGCTTGGCTGCCCGATTTGCGCAGGAGAATTGCCCAGGTTAGGAGGGGTTCTGGGCATAGAATAAATCGAGGGTGGCACTTTGGGGGGGAGGGGTCTCCAGACTTTCGTCTCGTCCCATTCCATCGTACATTGGCCGATTTTGATGCCGTTCGATTATGTCGGGGCTGTGACTAAAAAAAATTTTCCTCGAATAACCCCCCAGTGCCGAGATAAGGGGGGTCTATAAAAACATGGTCAATTTACGTGGCTGATCCTGTCGATCGACTTTTAAGGTTTTTCACTCGGCCATTTCCGGGCCGATTTTGACCGTTCAGCACTTAAAATGATCGGAACAACATGTACATTCCATTTTTGATGTCGGATTAGTGATGTCTAAATTCCTTATGCTTTTCATAATAACTTTTGAATTTGCGTGCATCGTTCTTCATGCGGTGATTTATGTGGATGGGAGGGAAAAGTTTGAAGTGCTATTGAACTTTTTATTGGGAAGAGATATTGAACTCATTCTATTGGTATACTACGTCTCGTGGTCTAAGGTATACGATAGCATGTTCAGAAAAAATTATTTTCCGCGTTTAAAAACCGGTTCAAATCGGCATAAGGAACTTAGACATCACTTATCCGACATCAAAAATAAAACATACAGGTCGTTCCGATCATTTTAAGTGTTGAATGGTCAAAATCGACCCAGAAATGACCGAGTTATTAAACTTCAAAGTCGATCGACAGGATCAGCCACGTAAATTGACCATGTTTTTATAGACCCCCTTATCTCGGCACTAGGGGGTTATTCGAGGAAATTTTTTTTTAGTCATAGCCCCGACCCCAAACCCCGACATACTCGAACGGCACCAAAATCGGCCAATGTACGATGGAATGGGACGAGACGAAAGTCTGGAGACCCCTCCCCCCCCCTAAAATGCCACCCTCGATTTTTTCTATGGTTCTGTGTTGGTTTTAGTTTGAGGGTGTGTGAGAGAAACTAAGAGAGTAGTTTGAAGAAAATAATATCAAATATCACATCGGAATATATCAAGATATATGCAATTGAATATATTAATGTAGGTGCATAAATGAATGATTTTCTATAATTTTGCGATTGTCAAGAAAAGAGTACTGGTGATTGGGGTGGGAACCGGAAAATCCCTACTTTTGTAATCTCTTTTCGCCCCCGCCACTTTATTGATGCTTTTCCTCTGAATTTTGTACTTTTACAATTTTTTTTCTTCATTTTTTTATTTTTCTCCCATTTTGATACTTCAATACCCCCTGCAACACTTCTGCAGCGTGCGCCCTCGGTCTGGTGCCACTCCCAGATTCCGTACAATGTCTAAAGTCATGCAAAATGGGGCAGGCCTGATACGCACATTTGCCCGTTACGCACATTTGCCCGTTTTTTTCACTTGACACTTTTTCAAGTGATTTTCAGATATGAGTAAAGAGAAAAAAAGTTGCGCAATGACATTAGTCAACTTTTTTCACTTCACTCATATCTGAAAATCACTTGAAAATGTGTCACGTGAAAAAAGGTGAAAATGGCCTGATTTTTCAAGTGATTTTCAGATATGAGTGAAGTGAAAAAAGTGCACTAGGTAATGTCATTGCGGAGCGTTTTTCACGTCACTCATATCTGAAAATCACTTAAAAAGTGTCAAGTGAAAAAAACGGGCAAATGTGCGTAACGGGCAGATGTGCGTATCAGTGCACCCCCATGCAAAATGTCCTGTAACTTAGTTTGTCATTTTACAGGTGCATTTTACATGCCTTTATACACTTTGCATGACAGGTGACGTTTTACAATGTCTGGGAGCGGCACCTGGTTAGATATTTCTCGCATTTTAGATAAATACTTTCTTTTTAATCATTTATTTATTTGCATTATTTAGTGATTTCTCATTCGCTTAGCGACACTCACAAATTTTCTAAATGCGATGAGTGATGATTCAATGCATTGAATTAAGAAACGTATCCAGTACTTTTCAAAGCTTTTTCGAGGGTTCCATTTTTCTAAAGTACGATCGGAAAATTTGCCGTCCCGATCGGAAATTTCCGGTAAATGTGAAAATTTACCGTTACTTTACCGTACCGTTTCCAACCTATCCATGACTTTTTTCTGACACACTGGTTTCCGGTCGAAATTTCCGAAACCAATAAATAGATCAGCTTTGGACATATTTAGCTCAACGGAATTAGTAGTCCGTCAACTACTATTGATGGGTATCAATAATAATTATTATTAATCGTGGCTACGCACCCAGTACACTACTGTCATTTCGATCTCCAAACATCTGTTTTGAACACATTTGAGTTTTACGGGAACGAAAGAGTTTTGGTTGCCGTCAACAGCATTTGACAAACTAATGGTGATCTGGCAATCTCAAAAACGTTCAAAACAGATTTATGACTTTCCCAAATGGGGAGTTCCATTCTAAAAGTTCACAAGCGCCAAATCCAGAAAAATCGAGTTAAGCGTGGATTTGACCTCCACGTATAGTTTTTCACATTTTAGAAAAAAATCAGCGTTATAGTCCATTTCGTTCCCGAGAAACAGTGGTACCGATTTTCAGAAAAATCACAATTTTCACATCGGAAGGGTCACATATCCATCTCAGATCCCCTATGAAAAACTGGACTTTCATTTCGTAAGTGCACATATCCATCTCGGACCACCGGAGTTTCATTTCATAAGTGCACATATCCAAAAAATAGTTTCATTTCCAAAAATGCACGCGTGCTTCGGCGCGGCCGCGAAGAGCTGGCCGGAAATCCCATACAAAAAAAGTTTCATTTCCAAAAATGCATACGTGAATTTCCAAATCTATTTTGCACTATAAATCAAATATGCGTGCATATATTGATCTGAAAATTTAGGCAGAGGTACTTTTTGACACGGGCTTTGCAGTGATGTGATTCGTTTTTGCCTACGATGCACCGTTAAGAAGTTATTTAACATTTAATTTCAAATGTTCAGATTTGTTCCCAATTTTGGGTGACTTACAAAATCTCACATATAAAAATCCCTAAATATTTCCCGGCCAACAAAATTTTGGTCGCATAAATTGTAGAGAAATGTCGGATCTATCTGAAAAGTGCGGGGTAGCGTCGTCCCCCAAACATAGCGCCGTCGGGCCAGCGTCAAACTTTAAAATGCGATTTTGAAAAATCGAAAAACTTGGATATATGCATTTTTAGAATGAAACTCCCCAAATGTCGATGCAATGGTGTACTAGTTTCCGCAGCGCCATTCTGGTTAAACGAAAATCTGCTAAAAACATAAACCAGTTTCCAAAACTTCGGCCGTCAACTGCGGTGTATATTTAAATGTTTTCCATCTCGAATTTCCACGTCCACTGGCTTGCATCCCCTCGCAGCTGTTCAGCGGCGCCAAGCACTCCGAGCCGGACAGCAACAGCGCCACCAACTTGCCATACGAGTCATTCGAGGATAATGACGTACAGGTGCTCATTTCGCATGTGCTTATGTGACTGGAAAGGTTGTAGGCGGTGAGTAAAGTGACAAGTTATAGGTTACGCGAAATTGACCTTACATACACTATTGACCACGACCCCAAATGTCTACTGGTTCCCATCCCAATTCAGAGCTTGCTGACCAGTAACACTAAGCATTGTTGCGCATTGTTAAACATAGCGCATATCGCAATATTTATTTCACCACTACAGCTTCATTTGCAACATGACTCAACACTTTTGCATTTGACCATCGTTCGTCGGCGCGTCGGCAAGCTTTAAATTGGCATGAGAACCAGTAGACATTTGGTGTTTTTGTCAACTAGTGTGAATAGGGCGATGAAGGAAACGCATAAGTGACAGGCTTTGTTATTTTGAAACGGGTTTTGTAGATTTGGACCCCCGCGGCGGTTCATATAGATAGCAAATCGCTCCTCCGGAGGGATAGATAGCTGAAAAATTTTCTGGGGGGGGGGTTCGCGGGGGTTCAATATATAGGGTTTTCCGAGGTATAGAAGGAAGAAAAGGGGGAAAAATCGCTAAAAGTAGGTGAAAAATAGCTAAAAATAAGTATATAAGCACATATATAGCCAAAATAGGCGATAATGAACATGAACTAGCGATTTTGGCGGTGAAAAACTACAAAAATACGAAAATTAGCGATTTTGAGCGAAAAAATTCTAAAAATCCGTCCAGATAGATGGATAGCTGTACGATTTGTGGGGGGGGGGGGGGGGGTTAGGGGATAGTAGCCAAAAATTTTGCACCCGCGATAGATAGATCGCTGAGCGAGCCTCCGGGATAGATAGATAGCTGGCGGATTTGGGGGGGTAACCTCCCCCCTACTAAACCCCTGTTTTGAAATCACTTCTCACTTAGTTTACCTGTCAGTTATATTTAGGTCTACTTGTCACTTGACTAAACACTTACCACTTATCTAATCACTTATCCACTTGAGGAATGGGCGCCAGGGCGCCGCTTCAAATGTGCACGTGAATGGTGGCGATTCAAATTCTGACCCGATAGTTTTTGACCGGCTGCCCGATGTTGAGACTATACAGCAGGTTGGGTTTTTTGTCGGATATTCTATTTTAATGGGCATTTTCTTGTTCGGTTTGCACGCTTGTTACTCTTGATTGCTTGGCATTCTTTGTTGATGTTTTTTATGTTGCCGGGCGATACTTTGACGGTTTTTAAGTGATTACAGATCAAAAATTTCAAAATATTCTGTTGTTGCATACAAATGCCGCCGTCGTTAAAACTTTTTTATCTTTATTTAATGATATTTTTATGGTCAATCCGTGTTAAGATCTGATTTTTTTCCAGTTAAGTCCAAGATGGGGAGCCGCCGGTTCATCATTTATTTTATTTCGTCTGTTAAGAGCAAAATGTTGGACGCATGATTTCTGTACGAAAATGTCCAATTCCACGCCACGTACATACCGTATTTCCTCGAAATACCCCCACCCCCCTCGAAATACCCCCCTCGTTTGACCCCCCCCCCTCTCGAGACCACTATAAAACAATCACCCCCTCGTTTAACCCCCCCCCCCCTCTCGGAACCACTATGAAACAATCACCCCCCTCGTGTAACCCCCCCCCCCTCTTGGGACCACTATGAAACAATCACCCCCCGGGTATATGGTATTTCCCCAAGCAAACTTTTCAATAACATTCAAACAAATCAGGCCGGCCGTTCTCGCGTCGTAGCCGTGCAAGAGCGCGCCCAAGCTGGCGCCGATGCCAAACTGCAGCAACAACACGGACAACACGACGACTCGCAAATCAGACCGCTGCCGCCGCCGCCGCAAATCGACGCCGCTAGCAGAGTGGCGGCCAATTCTGAATATGAAGGCCAAATGATGAGCGCTCAGGTCGATCTCGAGGTGCCCGCGCAGTCGCAGCACCAGGTGCAGTCCAAGACCCTGTAAAATGCCGTGTGTAATGTCAAATGTCATGCAGTGTCTAAAGTCATGGAAGATGCCCTGTAAAATTGGGAACGTGTACATTTTACGTGGCATTTTACATGACTTTAGACACTGTGCATGACATTTGACATTTTACAGAGCATTTTACAGGTTCTGGGAGTGTCCCCAGTTAGAAAGCATGGATTTGGGTGGTATGGAGCAAGCGAGAAATTGGGTCGCTTTCGATGAGCCGCCGCCTTTGAGTGAAAGTTTGTTTTTTTGAGCCGATGTTTGACGGAATTTGATTTGCCGACATGTACGTGTATTTTTGGGCAACCCGATTTGGTTGTAACTATATTACTCGTTGATATTTAACGATTTGCCCAACACCGATTTTCGGGCAGCCCCATATGACGTGATCGCGATAGAGAAATTCAGATGGAATTGTTTTTCAAAATTATTATTTCAAATACATTAGCGCTGCGCACACCAGTCACATGTTGAAACGATTTTGAAGGTGAAAAAAGTTGAAATTTGTAAAAATCGCAATCCTAAGTTCAAATTTCTCAAAAGCAGCTTAAAATTTTCATCTACATATATCGTTATTTAGCTGGGCGGTCGGTAATAGCAGCCAAAAATGGGATGTTGCCAATAACATTTCAGTGCCCGCTAACGGAGATGGCGGAATGGAAATGCAGCCTCCCGAAGTTCAACAGCCCAAAGTGGAGAATTTTATTCCGACTGAGGATAGAGGTCGGTTTGAATTACCCCCCCCCCCCCCCTGTATTGTCTTCATTGTTTGAAGACGGGAGAATTGTGCTTTTAATTGAGCGGTACGGCAATTCTGGCAACATATTGTGGACACATTTTTGTAACCGTTTTTCTCGTTTTTCATTAAGCGGCGTTTACACTGCAAAATGTGCCGACAAATCAAAAAGTGAAAAAGTTCCATAAATCCAGAATAAAGTTCCATATCTGCGAGAAAAAACAGGTCAGTATACTCACTAGTTAGGTGCACTCACATGCCAAATTTCAGATAAATCGGCCTTTTTGTTCCAGAGTTATGAGCATTTTAATAATTTCACGTTGTCGGTTCGCTTTTTTTGATCTAAAAAATCTTGTTGTCGGCACAAGCTTTTGATTGGCGACAATGCGACGATGAGCGCTTGTCGTCACAAGAAAAAAAATGTTATCATGTGAGCCTGATTTTTGTTGTCGATTGTCGCCACGAGCTGCGAACGTGTTTTTTTTCATTTTTTGTGACGACACTGACTTTACCACAGTTGCTTATAAAAGTGTATGAGGGAGTGGTGTAGTGAGTGATAGGGGGAATGCATACGCTGTATTACCTCGAATTATCCCCCCTTTAATTTATTTTCCTTGAAATACCCCCATGGGGCAATTCAAGACCATGTAAAAGACCCTGTAAAGTGTAAAATGTCATGTGTCACGTAAAAGACCCTGTAAAATGTCAGGGTTTATACTGGCTACATACTTACTGTATTACCTCGAAATACCCCCATGGGGGTTTATTATTTGGGAAAAATTCATTATTTGGGAAATTCGAGGGTTAATTCGAGGGGGGGGGTCTATTCGAGGTTTTTATTATTTTTTCGTCAGAAATTTTCGTAAGGATAGTAGTAAAAAGTTGGCATTTTCATACCCAAAACAGGTAATAAATGCATCCAAACAGGATGTATTTGGACATAAAAACGTAGATTGCTACACAAACAAGTCTATGTGCAGCTGCAATACAAATAAGCAGTGATAGATACATCATGTACATTGTATAGGTACATAATGTAAATCATTCTGGAGGGGGGGGTATTTCGAGGGGGGGATTATTATTTCCCCAGCCCATTTTGAGGGGGGGGGGGGGGGTTGATTCGAGGGGGGGTAATTCAAGGGGGGATTAATTTGAGGTAATACGGTATATAAGTCTATAGGGTCTTTTATAGTACTTCTGTATTTCTTCTAATAGAACAGTGCTCTTCTATTTTTTGTCAACATTTTTCATTGTCAACAAGAAATATCTGTTTGAATGCTGGAATTAAATATCTACTTGAAAATTCTCACCATTCATTTTTTATATTTTAGTTTTTTGTCACTCTTCCAATGAATTAGGTTGTAAACTACCTAAATATGTTTTGCAGTCTCAGAAATGAATATACCCATTCTGTTGTACATTGGCCGATTTTGATGCCCTTCGAGTATGTTGGGGTTTGGGGTTGACAAAAATTTGGTTTCCTCGAATAATCCCCCAGTCCTGAGATAAAAGGGGTCTAATAAAGGATAGTCATTTTACATGGCCGATCCGGTCGATAGAATTTGAAGGCTAATAACTTGGCCATTTCTGGGCTGATTTTGATAGTTCAACACTTGGTAGAATGATCAACACGACCTGTAGATTCTATTTTTGAGGTCGGATTAGTGATTTTTGAAGTTCTGCGCGGAAGTTTGAAGTGTTACAATGTTTTATTGGAAAGAGATATTGAAATAATTTTTCAGGTATGAATTCTCGTTGTCTAAACTACCGTATTTCCTTGAAATACCCCCCCCCCTCGTTTGACCCCCCCTCTTGAGACCACTATGAAACAATCACCCCCCCCCCCTCGAAATACCCCCCCCAAATTGAGTGTAAAGAGAACGTACATAACAAATACGGCAGTTTGTGTTCTGCGTAGTGCAGAACACACATTAAAACAATGTCAAAATCACGTTAGAACAGTGTTTATACCATCTACATAAATACATATATTAGTCTACAGGAGTCTTTACATGTCAGTTATTGATGCATTTTACTACCCCAGCGCACATCACAAACAACGATTTTGTACTATGATTTCAAAAAAGTTCTTGCGAAATAATAACCCGCCCCCTCGGGAGTACTGTGAAACAATCACCCCCCGGGGGGTATTTCGAGGAAATACAATATATTTATGATAGCATGTTCAGAAATATTTTTTGTGTTGAAAAACTGGGTCAAATCGGCATAAGGGATGTAGACATCACTGAGCCGACCTCAAAAATGTACTCTACAGGTTGTGCCGATCATTTTAAATGTTGAACGGTCAGAATCGGCCCAGAAATAGACGAGTTATTAAGCTCCGAAGTTGATCGGCCTGATCGAAATTGAGTGTAAAGAGAACGTACATAACAAATACGGCAGTTTGTGTTCTGCGTAGTGCAGAACACACATTAAAACAATGTCAAAATCACGTTAGAACAGTGTTTATACCATCTACATAAATACATATATTAGTCTACAGGAGTCTTTACATGTCAGTTATTGATGCATTTTACTACCCCAGCGCACATCACAAACAACGATTTTGTACTATGATTTCAAAAAAGTTCTTGCGAAATAATAACCCGCCCCCTCGGGAGTACTGTGAAACAATCACCCCCCGGGGGGTATTTCGAGGAAATATGGTATATTTATGATAAATTTAAAACTGGGTCAAATCGGCATAAGGGATGTAGACATCACTGAGCCGACCTCAAAAATGTACTCTACAGGTTGTGCCGATCATTTTAAATGTTGAACGGTCAGAATCGGCCCAGAAATGGACGAGTTATTAAGCTCCGAAGTTGATCGGCCTGATCGGTCATGCAAAATGACCATGCTTTTATAGACCCCCCTTATCTCAGGACTGGGGGAATATTCAAGGAAACAAAAATTTTTCGTCAAAGCCCAGACCCCAAACCCAAACATACTCAAAGGGCATCAAAACCAGTGAACATACAACAGTATGGAACGCAGGAATGTGTAAATATTTGTATGAGATGGCAAAGAAATAAGAAACTTAGTTTACCCCCCAATAATATCTACCTGACATTCTATTGCTTTCATAAGTGCAAAAATGTGCAAAACCTGCCATTCCATTGGAATGATAAATGTTGGCACAAAAAAATATAAAAAACACGTTCACAGCTTGTGACAACAATGTGCCAACAAACTGACACGAAACACACGCGACTGTCCTCGTTTTTGTTCGATTTGTCGGTTCGGGTCTCGTTAACGAGACCCAAACCGACAAAAATAAAAAATGGCAAAAATTGACCCAATGAAGTAAAAAAACAACAGTTTTTACCCTGGTGTGTATTTATACACCGTATTCCCTCGAAATACCCCCTCCCGTCTCGAAACACCCCCCTCAAAATGGCAACTATACATTTATTAGCCCCCTCCTCGAAATACCCTCTCCTCAATTGAGTGTAAATACCGTATTCCCTCGTAATACCCCCCTCAAAGTGGACACTACGAACTTATAAACCCCTCCCTCGAAATACCCCCCCCCCAATTTAGTGTATAGAGAATGAAAATGACAAAGGCTTTGTCATAAGGGCAATGCAGAACACGTTAAAAACGATGACTCTGTTATGTGAGAACAGTGTTTAAATGTCTTCACACTTATACAAGTGTTTATAGCTTAATAAATGACAATTTTTGTTGCATTTTTCGACGTCTGCGTACGTTTCAGACGACAATTTAGTACTGGGATTTCAAAAATTTCCTGCCGAAATAATAAACCCCCCTCGAAATCCCCCCCCTCAAAATTCTCACTCTGAAAGAACAAAACTTCCTGGGGGTATTTCGAGGAAATACGGTAGAATGTAAATACCGTATTTTCTCGAATAGTTCCCCCTCTTCAATAGTTCCCCCCTTGAATAGTTCCCTCCTTGTTAGGTGAGTGAGGAGAAAACAATTCCCCCCTCAAATAGTTCCCCCCACTGACGCTCAAAAAATACTACACATACTTAAAAACATTGATGCAGCAAGCATAAGCAAAAGAGCTGCTGCGTCTGGTCATTGAATGTGTCATCAAATGCAAATGCATCTGGTGTGCAAAAATACAGTGTGCACTACCGATTGGAAAGGGCATAGCGTACGCGTACATTTTCAAAGCATACGTGTACGGAAAATGTATTTCAGAAATTTCAATGTGGGACATTTACTGCTCAAACCGCAAGCTTTAAACAATATGGCACCATAATGTGATGAATAAACTCAGGTAAAATGGTCTGTTGTATGTCCCACGTAAAATTATCCCATATTATCAATGTTATTTCTATTGTGGCAGAAATATAACCAATTTTTCGTTCATTAGTCAGTTGGCACATGGTAGATTTCCGTGCAAAGTGTGTTGTCGATAAGCTATATTTATAAAATCATCATATTTATCTATCATTTTCTTACAAAAAATGTACGTGTGCTGTAGACATATGAAAATGTGCCAATTTTACATATTCTATGAAGGAAGGAAAGTACTCGTTTCATCACTCACAAGAAAAGTGAAAATTTACGCGTTAGTACACGTAAAAAAAGTATTTGACGTTTTCTATACTTTGTGGTGAGTGGAAAAAAATACTTTACGTTTACATATACTTTTGAAAAAGTACAGTAATTCTAACAACTGTGGCAAGTGTGATCATTTTTGAAATAAGGTATGAATCATAGTTGTTAAAATGTATTTACTTTTACTCGATAAATACGTATACTCGAGTACAGAGTAAATACGTTTACGTTTCTTCAGAAAAGTTTCTGTACTCGCGTTTACGTATACTTTTTGAAAGTACTCGTGTACAGAAAATGTATTTCTGATATTCCATTATACAGGTGTTTTGAAGGCATGGAATGGATAAAAGGGTGAAATAGGCAAAAAATAGAGAAACATGGCCAAAATGTGAATTGAATATAATTTATAGCCATAAAGACTAAAAATAGGCTTATTTGATGTTGAAATCAGTAAAAAAATATGAAAATTTGTGATTGTGATTTTGAAAATTGGGCAAAATTTTCAAAAATACTCACCTTCGCGTTTTTAAGCAGAAAAAGTATGTTAACTCACGTTTACTCATGAGTAAAAGTAAAAAATTACTTAACGTTTCCTGTACTCAGGGGGTGAGTAAAAAATAAATACTTTATGTTTACGTTTACTTTGAAATTTTTTTCAGTACGTTTAACAACTCTGGTATGAATTGCACTATTTTACACAAAAACAGGGCAGCCTCCCATAAAATACCTAGCCCCTCGAATTATCCCTCCTGCGTGAATTACCTGCCGCCTCGAGTTATCCCCCTGTGTGAATTACCTAATGCCTCAAATTTCCCTCCCATATGAATCACCCCCCTTGAATTATCCCCCATGTGAATTATGTATCCCCTCAAATTACAACCTGTGAATAAAGCAATCCCCTCAAATTATCACCCCCGTGAATTAGTAATCCCTTCAAATCACCCCCTCCCCCGCGTGAATTACCTATCCCCTCAAATTATCCCCTCGTGGATTATCCATCTCCTTGAATTATCACCCCATGTGAATTACCCATCTCCTTGAATTACCCCCCCGCATGAATTACTCATCCCCTAAAATTATCCTCCCCCCATGAATTATCCATCTCCTCGAATTATCCCCCCATGAATTATCCATCTCCTCGAATTATCCCACCATGTGAATTACCCATCGCCGTGACTTATCCCCCTGTGGTTAACCCATCCCCTCGGATTACCCCCCCCCCCGTGAAGTACCCACCCCCTCACATTGCCCCCCTGCATGAATAACCATCCCATCGAGTTATCCCACCTGTGTGAATTACCCATCCCCTTGAATTACCCCCACCTCCCTGTGTGAATTACCCATCCCCTCGCAGTAACCCTGTGTGTGAATTACCTACCCCTTGAATTATCCTCCCTGCATGTATGAATTATCTACCTCCTCACAGTAAACCCCTGAGGTGGGTGAATTACCTACACTCTCAAATTACCCCCCAAGTGAATGAATTATACTTGGCAGACATCACACTTAGTATGAAAACCTACCATAACACATCTGAGTGATGAACCAAAATTATCAGTTTTTTTATCATAATATTTAGTTTTTACTATGGAGTAATTAATTATGAATAATTACAAAATTTATTACAAGATTGTATTCATTAAATTATGGTAGGCTTCCATACTCAATGTGCTGTCCACTGGGTGTTTTAAAAATGAAATATGATGATGAAAAACTGTTTAATTTTTGATTCATTATTCAGATGGGTTATGGTAGGTTTCCATACTAGGTGTTAAGCTGGGATTACAGCTCAGTGGCATTTGATGTGAAATAATGACGTAAAATTATGCCGTAAAATTGATTACATCAAAATGGAATAGGTACAGTAGAAAAATGTCAGAATTAGTTCTAGTATTTGTGTGTAATGTTCTAAAAAAATAAAGAAAGTAATTATTTTTTAATAAGTTTTTTTATTTTACGTCAAAATTTACACATTTTACATCAACATTTTACATCAAACATTTTACGTCAACAACAAAAGTTTGATGTCAAATAAAAAACTACTGAAATAATGATTATTTTATAAAAAAATTTTGAAAAATAAATAGATAAATATTGAATATCGATATCGAAAAGTCATATCATTCGAACCCTACATGTGGGGGGACAGTCCCAGTAGGTCGGTAATCAACCACATGTGGGGGGGGTAATTTGAGGAAGTAGGCATACTCGGCGGACATAAAGCAAGGATTACAGCTCAGGGGCATTTGACATGAAATGATGACATAAAATTATGTCGTAAAATTGATTACATCAAAATATACAAAGGTACAGCATTGAAATTTCAGAATTAGATAGTTCTAGTAATTGTGTGTTATGTTAACAGCACACTGAGTATGGAAGCCTACCATAATTTAATGAATACAATCTGATAAATTTTGTAATTATTCATAATTAATTATTCCATAGTAAAAACTAAATATTATGATAAAAAAACTGGATAATTTTTGGTTCATCACTCAGATGTGTTATGGTAGGTTGTCATACTAAGTGTGATGTCTGCCAAGTATAATTCATTCACTTGGGGGGTAATTCGAGAGTGTAGGTAATTCACCCACCTCAGCGGTTTTACTGTGAGGAGGTAGATAATTCATTCATGCAGGGAGGATAATTCAAGGGGCAGGTAATTCACATGCAGGGTTACTGCGAGGGGATGGGTAATTCACACAGGGGGGGTAATTCGAGGGGATGGGTAATTCACACAGGCGGGATAACTCAATGGGATGGTTATTCAGGGGGAAATGTGAGGGGATGGGTACTTCACAGGGGGTGGGGGTGATTCGAGGGGATGGGTTAACCACGGGGGGATAAGTCGCGGGGATGGGTAATTCACATGGTGGGAAATTTGAGGAGATGGATAATTCATGGGGGGATAATTCGAGGGGATGAGTAATTCACGCGGGGGGGGGTAATTCAAGGAGATGGGTAATTCACATGGGGTGATAATTCAAGTTGATGGATAATTCACGAGGGGCCAATTTGAGGGGATAGGGATAGGTAATTCACACGGGGGAGGGGGGTGATTTGAGGGGATTACTTATTCACAGGGGTGATAATTTGAGGGGATAGCTTAATTCACAGGGGGTAATTTGAGGGGATATGTAATTCACATGGGGGATAATTCAAGGGGATAGGTAATTCACACAGGAAGGATATTCAAGGCATTAGGTAATTCACGCAGGGGGATAACTCGAGGCGGTAGGTAATTCATGCAGGAGGGATAATTTGAGGGGCTAGGTATTTTATGGGAGGCTGCCCTGTTTTTGTTTAAAATAGTGCAATTCATACCAGAGTTGTGAAAAGTACTGAAAAAAATTTCAAAGCATACGTAAACATAAAGTATTTATTTTTTACTCACCCCCTGAGTACAGGAAACGTTAAGTAATTTTTTACTTTAACTCATGAGTAAACGTGAGTTAACATACTTTTTCTGCTTAAAAACGTAAAGGTGAGTATTTTTGAAAAATTTGCCCAATTTTCAAAATCACAATCACAAATTTTCATATTTTTTACCGATTTCAACATCAAATAAGCCTATTTTTAGTCTTTATGGCTATAAATTATATTAAATTCATATTTTTGGCCATGTTTCTCTATTTTTTGCCTATTTCACCCTTTTATCCATTCCATGCCTCCAAAACACCTGTATAATGGAATATCAGAAATACATTTTCTGTACATGAGTACTTTCAAAAAGTATACATAAACGCGAGTACAGAAACTTTTTTCTGAAGAAACGTAAACGTATTCACTCTGTACTTGAGTATACGTATTTATCGAGTAAAAGTAAATACATTTTAACAACTATGATTCATACCTCATTCCAAAAATGATCACACTTGCCAGAGTTGTGAGAATTACTGAACTTTTTCAAAAGTATATGTAAACATAAAGTATATTTTCTACTCACCACAAAGTATAGAAAACGTCAAATACTTTTTTTACTTGTACTTATGCGTAAATTTTCACTTTTCTTGTGAGTGATGAAACGAATACTTTCCTTCATAGAATATGTAAAATTGGGCACATTTTCATATGTCTACAGCACAACGTACATTTTTTTGTAAGAAAATGATAGATAAATATGATGACTTTATAAATATAGCTTATCGACAACACACTTTGCACGGAAATCTACCATGTGCCAACTGACTAATGAACGAAAAATTGGTTATATTTCTGCCACAATAGAAATAACGTTGGTAATATGGGAAAATTTCTACGTGGAACATACAACAGACCATTTTACCTGAGTTTATTCATCACATTATGGTGCCATTTTGTTTAAAGCTTGCGGTTTGAGCAGTAAATGTCCCACATTGAAATTTCTGAAAATACATTTTCCATACGCGTATGCTTTGAAAATGTACGCGTACAAGTGTGTACAGTACTTTTTTAAATTATATGTAAATGTATTTACCGTGTACTCGCGTACGCATGTTTTTCGAGTAAACGTACGCACCTTTCAACAACTTTGCACTTGCCCATCTGTCCAAATCTTCGTTGTCGGTTCGCTCGGAGTTCAACGAGGCTTTTTCATCATATTTTCGTCTTTTTTGAGGCTTTTTTGTCGGCACAGGCGAAATTTCTGTAAAATTTGAGCGTTGTCGTGACAAAATGACCATTGCCGACAGAAAAAAGTTTGCTGGCACAGCTCGCAGTGTAAACGCTGCTTTAGATATTGACGGCTCAACTAGGGTTGGAAAAAAATCAATTTTTTGAACGCCTTTATTAAACAAATATCAATTTTTTTTACCGATTTTTAAAAATTACAGATTTTTTAAAAATTGTCCAAAATGGGTGTATAGAGAAAAAATATATGTATGTTAAGTGTCAGACAATGTATTTTTATGTCTATTGTCGTCATATTATGACTGTGGAGTCATGGGATAGCATTATAGGCAGTGAATTTTTTCAAAAATATCTATCTTTATGTCGACTTATTACGTATATCGTCTTTTGCCGAACATTCGTGACTTCAAGTGAAGTTCAGCATGGAATAGTGCTTAAATGCTGTTGTAAGAGAAGGTTAATACATTGACAGTGATGTTACACACTGTAGAAGTATGTGGGAGCACACTGTAGAAGTATGTGGGAGCACATTGGCTGGATTATATATACTTCACTAGCATATCACGTTTTTAAAAAAAAATCAAGTAAATACAACCATAGGCTCAACCACACAAACAAAACAGCATTTTGAAAAGACTTATTGATACAGAAAAGTCGGCTCGTGAAAAACTCTATTAATCGATATTTTCGGAATCCTTATTGGGTATACTCGGCGAACCGCACGCTATGCATTTTTCTGAAGGAAACACTCCATCATGACGTCATCGCTTATCAAATAAAAATTGTTCCAGCAAAAAAAGAAAAAACGTTTCAGGAAAAAACATTCGACACTTGTACATGACTCCGCCTTTTTCTTTTCGAAATGCATTCATTTTTGTGAAAGTAAAAATATAGGTATCCTGCTAATCCTGCTATCGCATTATCGACCAAGACATAAATAATTTTGGGCGCATACTTTGCGGTTCGCCGAGTATACTTACTTCAAATTTCAGACAAATGTTCTTCTTTCAACGCTCACGAGTAGAACACATTTTTTCGGTGCTTTTAATTTCGTATTAAAAAATCCACAGTGTATTTTGTCAACACATCCACTGAATATCCACTTTCATTTTCTTCAATCAAAGGGCCGGCGAAATTTAGGTAAGAACCTAATCATCACATTGATATCACGTACTATTGATACACTCCAATAATTCCGCACATCTATTCAAATAATTGTTTTCGGCTGCTTTTCCTCATCTAAAACGAACGCAGGGCTTACGTAAAGCGCTTGTCAATCGAATAAGAGAAGCCACTCCGACCCTGGAAAATGTCAAATGTCATGTAAAGTGTCAAAAGAAATGTAAAATTCCCTGTAAAGTGTCAAATATCATGCATGGTGGCAGAAGTCATGCAAAATGTCCAATTTTACGTTTTACTATACTTGACATTTGCATGACTTTCCATAGTATTTGACATTTTCACGGTCCGGGAGCGCCCCCTGAAATTGTGCGCAAAACACACGCAATATCCTGCGCTCAATTGCTTATCGGGCGCCTTACGCGCGCCTTACGTTCGAATTGAATCTGGCCCCTGGTTAGGCCTCATAGCCACCCACTGGTTGTGCATCTCCATCTGGTTTGATTTTTCCTCCTGGCGCTTCATATCCGCCTGTTTCCGCCGCTGCGGCTGAGGGTCAATAATTTGTTCGTTTGTCAAAAATTTGATTTCATTTTTAAACGAAAACTTATTTATAAAATGTCAAAAATGGTCGGTATTATGTCCAATCCAATTTTGAGAAAATTGTAGGTTGTCACTAGGGATGGTCAAGGGTTTTTTTCAAAGGTTTTTTAAAATAAAAAACCGTTTTATTTTTTTTTAAACCCGACCATTTATGAGTAGGTACTCAATTTCAGTTCACTGGCGTTAGTAAACTGGCGTGTGCAGTGCCAAAGGAACCAAATTCACTGGCAACTCGCCAAAAACTGCACCTGCATAGTCCTTGTCAGGGCTGGCACTGGTTTGCGCCCGAGCGGGCGCGGCGATGCGCATTACTTGGTTCAGTTCGCTGGATTCCGCGCCTTGCAGCAGGGCCTCCAGGTGGTCCAGACGTCGCCCTGCGGGTGGGTAGGGTTGCAATGTGTCAGTGTAGGGCGCGGGGGGCACTCGGAGAATGTTCAGTGTCAATGTAGGATGCCCGACACGCGAGTAGGGTGTCCACTTGGTTTTTGGTGGCAAAATTGTTACCTTTCCGTTTTCCGGAACCAATTTTTTTACTTTTCCGTTTTCCGGTTTTTTGTTAAGTTAAGACACGAGTAGCCTTCCGTCAGTTGCCTCATCATCCAATTCAATCTTGGCCCCTGGTATGGGAATAATACGATTTCTGTTTTAAAAGAGTATCACCTCGAATAGCCCCTCAAATGTGTGCCGAATGTAACAAATCAATCACGGGGCATTTATTCGAGCTGATACGGTGTGACTGACCTCTGCGCGCGGCGAACACCCCAAAAAGTACGCAGTTGATAATGGCTGCAATCAGGTGTGGCGTCAGTCCGAAAGTGTGCGCCATGGTGCCGCGCACCACCGTCATGCTCACGTTCCACGCGCACATCACGCCGTGCTGGGGGGGGGCTGGTATAGTCTAGTCAGGGGTCTCCTGGGGGGGGCTGCCCCCCCCCAAATCCGCCAGCTATCTATCTATCCCCGAGGCCGCTCAGCTATCTATCTATCCCGAGGCAAAATTTTTGGCTACTACCCCAAAAGACCCCCCCAAATCGCTCAGCTATCTATCTATCTGGAGTGGTTTTTGAGAAATTTTGCCCCAATTTTTGCTAAAAATCACTAATTTTCGCACCTTTTCACCTTCAAAATCGTGCTCTCCGGCTATATGCCTGTTTTTAGCCATTTTAAACCTACTTTTGGCCACTTTTAACCGATTATTAGCGATTTTTTCCCCTTTCGGCCTTCTATGCACTGAAAAAGCCTGTGTACTTTGCCCCCGCGAGCCCCCCCCCCCCCCAGCCCCCCCAGAAAATTTTTTCAGCTATCTACCCCTCCGGAGGAGCGATTTGCTATCTATCCAGCCCCCGCGAGGGCCAAAATCTTGGAGACCCCTGAGTCCAGTGTTTCCTTACTTTGCGGTGAAGGCTACAGTATCCCGTTTGAATAAAAACTGGGTTTTGTAGCCGGGTTAGCCCCAGCTAAATCTTCCGGAACCCGGAGGCGTAAAAGGAATTGGGGGTGCCATTTCAGGGGTTCTACCAGACTCTGGCGCCATCCCGTTCTGTTCTACAGGGTGCGGCAATTGAGACCTGCGCTCTAGATTTCGAATAACTTGTCACTGGGTGGTCGGATTGACGTCAAATTTTAGGTCAACATTAACAAATAGATAGGAAAGGATGCCTGAAAATATGGTTGCGATAGCTCCACTCGTTCTCAAGTTATTCATGCAAACGCGTAATTGTCACTTTTCCACCACCTAACTTTACGACCAATTCCGCAAGCGCCCACCGTATCCTTATGGGCATAGCGAATTGGTGGCGGGCGTGCACGCATTTAGGCATGCAGCTGCGAAAAGAAAATCAGGAAAAAAAAATGAAGAAAAAACGATCCCGATCCCGGTCACGAAAAGTCAGTCCCGTTTGAACGATATTACAAGGTGGTGGAAAAGTGACAATTGCGCGTTCGCATGAATAATTTGTGAACGAGTGGAGCTATCGCAGCCATATTCTCAGGGATCCTTTCCTATTTAGTTGTTAATGTTGACCTAAAATTTGACATAAATCCGACCACCCAGTGACAAGTTATTTGAAATCTAGAGTGCAGGTCTATATTGCCGCACCCTGTACGTTGGCTGATTTTGATGCCGTTCGAGTATGTTTTGGTACGGGATTTTTTGCACAAATTGAAGAAACGCAGCCCCCAGCCCCCAAGAAAATGTTTCAGCTATCTAACTCTGGGGAGAGCGATTTACCATCGATTTAAACCCCCGATTAAGTCGATTTAGCTCCTAATCCCAAAAAAACCTTGAGTATAGCAAATCTAAACAGATTATACAAATTATTTGTACAGATTATATTATACAAATATTTATCACCTGTGTCAGCGATAACGGCTGTTGTATAAATGCGAATTGCTTCACGGCTCCGTGTAGTGTGAGCAGCGTGAAGAGGTCAATTCCGATGGAAATGCACACGAGCACAACGCCCGCTATTGACGTGCCCACCACCTGCGTTTTGAGTTGACCTTTGTCAAATTGTGCCTAGTGGAAAAGCGCCATGGCGCTAGCGCCAAAGCAAAAAGCGCCATGGCGCTTCTGGCGCTTGGCGCCATATTGCTCTGGCGCCATTGGCGCTGGGGTTCAAAAAAGCGCCATGGCGCTTTTGGCGTTTGGCGACAAAGTCCTGGCGCTTTTTCCATCACTAATTGTGCCTAGTTGCTGCAACACTAGTTTTCACCTTGACTTTGTGTGAAAACTGAAAATTTTTCAAATGCAAATTAATTAACACGGTTGAATTATTTTATTTTATTTTAATTGGAATTTAAATTAATGAGTGAAAATTTGAAAATTTCAAAACTAGAACACATAGGCTGGATGTCGCCATGTCGCCATTTCACTTTTCACATCGGTCACGGTGTGTGTAGGTCCATTGGTACTTGTGAAAGTGTATTATTTATCAGTCCACGCATTAGTTTGGTAATGAATTTTTAAGAGTTAATACGTCCCCCTCAAAATAAGGAACTTTAATAATATGGTACTTCCACCCCTGCCCCCTCTCCCAACCGCGTCAATATACTGCCTCTTGTCGCGGCGGACCGCATCCGTATCATACCAGGGGGCACTCCCAGACCCTGTAAAATGCCGCCTGGTAAAATGTCAATTTTGATGCAAAATGTCTAAAGTCATGGAAAATTCCCTGCAAAATGGCAAACTCGTTTACCATATTCCAGGGCATTTTTCATGAATTTAGATACACGGCATTGACATTAGGGTGTCAAATTTCCGTTTCCGTTTTCCGTTTCCGCCTTTCTGCAGGAAAATTTTTTACCTTTCCGTTTTCCGTTTTCCGGCAGCTGAAAATTTTTTACCTTTCCGTTTTCCGGCAGCCGAAAAAATTTTACCTTTCCGTTTTCCGGCAGCTGAAATTTTTTTACCTTTCCGTTTCCGTTTTTCCGGCCCATTTTTCCGTGTTCCGGCTGAAAAATTTTTACCTTTCCGTTTCCGTTTTACCAGGCCATTTTTCCATTTTCTGGCTCGATTTTCAGTTTTCTGACATTTTTCCATTGTTTTTCCAATCTGTATTTATCTTCAATTGGCTCATCCAATTGTGTTGTTTTTGTCTCTTGGAGCAGCATTGACAACTGGGATTTCAGGGTCAGTGAAACAGGTGCTGTGAACCCAATTGGGTCATATGCTGACACCAATAATTTATTCAAGTTTCGTCTGGTTGGTGTTGTGATGCTGTCAATTTGCAATTTTGGTGTTGATATTGTAATATAGTTCTAAAGCTTCAACTTCATTTGTGACACTCATGATGAAGTTATCAACGTAAATGTTGTTTATTATCATCGCCAACTGGTTTCATTCCCCTTCATTTTCTTCATATTCATTCATGTTGTTTATTGTCACATTTAAATGGTATTTTATGACTGCTCCCAAAATTGCTTTAAAGTCCAAACAGTACGCGTTTAAAACGAAGTACTATTAAGTTATTTTCAGTTACTGGTTTTGAGGCATCTTTCAGCCAGGAAAATCGTGTATAGTCTCTAGTAGGGTTGGGAATTTCAAAATTTTCGGTTCCGGTTCTCGGTTCCAAAAGATTTCGGTTCAGGTATCGGTTCTCGGTTCCTGAAAATTTTCGGTTCCGGTTCTCGGTTCGGTTCTTAAACTCGGTTCCGGTTCGGTTCTTTAAGTTCTAAAATGATAAAAATTTCGGTTCCGGGTAATAAAATAACCGGGTATCGGGTAATAATCGGCTGAACAACAGAAAAACGATATACCCAAGTTTACCTACATGTGTAAGTACATTGGTTGGATATTCTTATTATTTCATGGTAGAATGCAGAAATCAGAGTTGTTATAATAATACTGGTATTTAAAAAGTGTAAAAGCAAACATTTACGTTTTCTGTACTCGCGTACTTTCAAAAAGTACATGAGTAAATGAGTACTGGTATTTTTTTCTGGAGGAAACGTAAATGTATTTATGTAGTACGCGAGTGAGTACGCGTATTATTTTGAGTACAAACATAAATAAGTTTTGCCAACTACGGTTAAAACTGCCACAAAACCAATGAAAACTACTACCAGTGATAATGTGTATACTGCAGCGACATTACACCTTACAATGAAATCTACCATATCCCATCTGAATAAACAAACATACATAAAAAATTTCATCATATTTATCAAAGCAATTTGATAAATATGATGAAAATTTTGTATGTTTAAGAACTTTAAAAACTTTAAGATTCCTAGAAAATTTCGGTTCTTTCGGGTATTTACTTCGGTTCCGGGTATGAGTGCCGGTTCTCGGTTCCGGTTCAGTTCTCAAGCTCGGTTCCGGTTCTCGGTTCTCGGTTCCAAAATAGTGCTCGGTTCTCGGTTCAGTTCGGGTCGGTTCGGTTCGGTTCCCCAACCCTAGTCTCTAGCTTGGTCATGCAATCCTATTTGCAACAATGCCTTTTCAATATCGGCAATTAATGCTAGATTGCCTGCCCTGAACCTCAGGAGTAGGCCCAGTGCTAATGGTGTTGTAATTGGTCCTCTAAAAAGGCACTCGTTGAAACTGGGCTTACCTGCCGACCCATTGTACACAATTCTGCATGATGTTGATTTGCCCGGCGTGATTACTGGCTGGTGTGGCAGGTGATGAATCCCCTTGTTGTCTGTTTTGTCGTCACAGATCCCTTTTCTAGTTGGTCATCCAAAGCTTTCCGGTATTGTTCAAATAAGTTTGGATCTTTGTTGAATCTTCTTATCAGTGATTTAAACCGCACCAAGGCTTCTGCTTTTCCCATGGGCAGGTCACTGATACTCTCTTTATACAGCCAGTCAATATAGTATTGTTTGTTGTTGTTGTTGAATTTTATGCTATTTATTATCATCTCCTCTGCAATGTTGTCATCAATTGCATAGGGGTCATCAGTGATTCCCACTGCTTCTAGACTGTGAAATTGTCGTAGTGTTTCCTTTCCTATGGCCACTTTTTGATGATTTTTTGTTGGTTCAGTTAAGCTAGAACTACAAGTGAAGTTACAGGCATGATCCATAGTTGCAGAATGTACAGCTACCACAATCAAAGCCAAACAGGCATACCTGCATGCAGGTTTTCCTTCTGCAAATTTGTCTATTACTGTGCTAATTTCACTTTATTTTTTTCCGTTTCCGTGAAAATTTTGCTTTCCGTTTTCCGTTTTCCGGCATTTCATTTTTCTGTTTTCCGGCCGACAATTTTTTTTTACCTTTCCGTTTTCCGTTTTCCGCTGAGTGAAATTTTTTTACCTTTCCGTTTTCCGGCAGAAATTTTTTTTTACCTTTCCGTTTTCCGTAAAGTGAAAAAAATTTACCTTTCCGTTTTCCGCAAAAAAAGTTTTTTGACACCCTAATTGACATTTGACATTTTCCAGGGCACTTTACAGGCTCTGGGAGTGTCATACCAGTATGAGCAGTGGTGCACGAACAGCGCCATGGTCATGTACGGCCCCATCAGTAGAGACAGAGTGAAACCCTGCGATGGGACCCCCTTTCAATTACCCGTCGGTTGTGGTGTTGTCGGGTTGCCCGATTTGTCGGGTTTGACATTTTGTGGTCCGCTGGTGTTGAGTTTGCAATGATGATGTTCCGATGTAGGTATACTGATTTTACTGATCGCGATACTGGCAGTTTTTTTACTATAGTCTGATGGATGGAGTTAGGGTTGGGAATTTCAAAATTTTCGGTTCCGGTTCGTATATCGGTTCTCGGTTCCTCAAAATTTCCGGTTCTCGGTTCCGGTTCTCAAGTTCGGTTCCGGTTCGGTTCTTTCGGTTCCAAAACATCCAAAATTTCGGTTCCGGGCAACCAAAAAATTGGGTATTGGGATATTAAGGAGGCATCGCTCTAGATGCTGACATGCTATATTCACAAAAATCACTCAAAAATCTGATGCCGGGTAATAACTGGCTGAATAACGGAATAGAAACATGGGTCATCAACATCAGGGGCCAGATTTAATTCTCCCTACAAATTTGTAGGGTAGGGCGTACGCCCGATAGATTTTTTTAAAGGTCAGCCGCATCGACGCACATGCACCCAGAGCAAGGCGGTTTGTAAAATATACGAAACCACCCCTTAAGGTCGCCGACATTGCAATATGACGTATATCACTTTGATTTTGGCACGGAAATCATGATTTCGTCATTTCTTGGCCGTCAGCCAATTCGCTTTTTTTTTTTTTGTCGGCGGGTTACTCGCATAAGTCGCGCTTTTGTGTAGTCAGGTGGTCACTTTTTTAGTGTTCACTGTCTGCAACCGAAACCATGAGGGCAGCGACAAGAAAGAAATACATGCACGAGCGTACAAAAGCGCGACTTGTGCGAGTAACCCGCCCGACAAAATAAAATAAAAAGCGAATTGGCAGACGGCCAAGAAATGACGAAATAGTGATTTCCGCGCCAAAATCGAAGCGATATACGTCATATTGCAATATCGGCGACCTTAAGGATGGTTTCGTATATTTTACAAACCGCCTTGCTCTCGGTACATGTGTAACCCTGGTGGAAAAAAGTACCAGGACTTTGGCACCAAGTGCCACGGCGCTTTTTGGAACCTCAGCGTCAAGTGCCAATAGCGCCATACCAGAAGGACTTTTTCCTTTGGCCCTAGGTGTCTTGTTCCTGGCATCACGCAGTAATAGCACTAAACGCCAAAAGTACCATGGTGTTTTTTCCCTTGGTGCTAGTGTCAGGCGCCAGTGCCATGGCCATTTTCTATCACTAATCATGTGAACCAAATACTTTTGTATTGTGGACCAATTTAGACCCGTTTCAACATTTTTCGAAAAAAGCAAATAAAGTGATTTTAAAAAAGCCATGGGGGTCATTGAAAAAAGTCTAATTTTACATTTCTAGCTAGGACTATGGCAGACAGTGCCAAAAGCGGCATGGTGCTCTGAAATCACTACAGATCACCATTTTCATATGGAAATTTTAAAAAATTCGGTTCTTTCGGGTATTAAGGTCGGTTCCGGGTATAAGTGCCGGTTCTCGGTTCTGGTTCTGGTATTTTTTTCGGTTCCGGTTCTCGGTTCCAAAATGTGCTTGGAACCGCGGTTCGGTTCGGGGTGCCAACCCTAGATGGAGTCACTCGAAAAATTGTGCACCAAATTCATCCAGCGTGAGCACGGTTATCCAGATTTCGCTGGGTTAGATAGATAGCAAATCGCAAATGTGCGAAGGGATAAATAGCTGACAAAACTATTTGTTTATTTTGTTGGGGGTGTTTCAAAATTTGTACTAGCGGCAATCGCACCCGCGTCTTTCGTATAGAACTGCTGGACCAGAGCGGCGGCTGGGCTCGGGCTAGGGTTCGAACTACCGTATTACCTCGAATTATCCCCCCCCTTGAATTAACCCCCCCCTCGAATTAACCCCCCCTCAAAATGGGCTGGGGAAATAATAAACCCCCCCCTCGAAATACCCCCCCTCCTGAATGATGAACATCATGTATGCAATGTACATGATGTATTTATTACTACTAATTTGCATTGCAGTTACACTTATACGCTCATTTGTGTACAGATGTACACCTATAGCACAGATATTACCTATTTTCTCACGTTTTTTCCGGTTTTTGTGTATGAAAAAGCATATTCTTTACTATGAATTTCACGAAAATTTCTGACGAAATAATAAACCCCCCCCCTCGAATAAACCCCCCCCTCGAATTAACCCCCCCTCAAATTTTGCTGGCGAAATAATAAACCCCCATGGGGGTATTTCGAGGTAATACGGTATATGACTTAAAAATATCGATATGCGATATTTTTTTGAAACTCGATATTTGATATCGATACGAAATGGAACCTCGATATCGATATTCGATATTTCGATATTAAAAATGGTCGAAATTCGATATTTCATATTTTCGATATTCGATTTTGCAATTTGCTTTTGGTATAGCAAGGCAAATTTCAAGCAGTATGTTGTATTTTCATGTGGTTGCACACATTGTGTATCATCTCTTTACTGAAATGTGAATGGCATAAGTGATTTTAATAAGGTTTACATCAGTCAAAAGCAGAAAATTGAAGAAAAACATGATGAATCAAAGTGTATCGTGCAAACAATTGGTAGATATTACAGTTCATACTCATGACCGAATTGCTTAATGCATGTTGCATAAAATAGCATATCAGCATTTTCAGGTTCAAATTTAGCACTCCAACAAAAATGACATTATAAATATGGTAAATAAGATCAATCACAAATATCTCAAAATGAAAATAATAACTTTGATTAGGGACACAATACAGGTTCGATATATAAAAAATGTTTGATATTCTATTTTTTCTCAAAAATTTCGGTATCGATATTCGATATTTTTTCAAATTTTTCATATCGTTATTCGATATAAAATAAAAAAATGGTCGATATCCGATATTCGATATTCGATATGATATATCGTTTGAACCCTAGCTCGGGCTGCCCGAAAAATTGCCGGTCAGAAAAATTTATTACAAACCAGGTGCGCGAGCGTCAGGTAGATCGGCAGGAGCGGCTGCATCCTTGCTCCTTCCCCCAACGTCGGATTGGACGATCCTCTTACCGGAGATTTAGGCGGAGCTTGGGCTCAGCCCGCATCCCGTCAAGTTACATGTTAAGTTACGAATTTTGCGCGTGTAGAAGTTGTAATGAGTGCAGGGGTCTCGAATGGGGGTGGTTACCCCTCCCTCTAAACCGCCCAGCTATTTATCTATGCCGGAGGCCGCTCATCTATCTATCCCGGAGGTAACATTTTTGGCTAGTACCCCCTAACCGGTATGAGCCCATGTTGGCCGCGGACGTTGTGGCCGCGCTGTTTTGTCCGCGGGACACCAAGGCCGCGGCCACGAAACCTTTTTACTAGATTTTGACCTCCAAAATCGATAGTTTATGTTCATGTTTGCTTATTTTGGCTATAAATGTACTTATATACCTATTTTTAGCCATTTTTCACCTACTTTTAGCGATTTTTCTCCATTTTCTACCTTCTACACCCTGAAAAAGCTTATAAATTGAACCCCCGTGAACCCCTCCCCCAAACCCCTCCCCCAAACCCCTCCCCCCGCCCCCAGACAATTTTCAGCTATCTCTCCCTCCGGAGGAGCGATTTGCTGTCTATCCAACCACCCAGAAGGTCGAAATTCAATCACCCCCCCCCCCCTCAAATCGATCCTGATGTCTCCTTCACGAGGCATAAATTATGGTCACCTGACAGGGCACTTGACATGATGTGGGATTGGCACCTGGAGCGGGGGTTGGGGCGGGCTGCCCGCCCTCCTGTATGCCCTCCTGGAGGCAGTCCCAAACCCTCTAAAATGCCCTGTAAAATGTCGGTTGTCGTGCAAAATCCCTGTCAAACTATGAAATCAAAGTCATAAAAATGGCCTGGAAAATGGCAAAAGTTTGCCATTTTATAAGGCATATTACATTATTTGACACACTTTGACATTCATGGCATTTGAAAGTAGACAGGGTATTTTAGAGGGTTTGGCAGTGCCCCCTGTTCGCCCTCCTGTTCGCCCTCCTGCTTGCCCTCCTGCTTGCCCTCGTTCTGGTCGCTAACAGAAACCAAGTGGCAACTGGGAGCGTAGGTGCTGCAAGTCCCGAAAAAAGGCGTAACACCTGAAATGTAAAACCCGACCGACCCGCACGCCGAACTAGTATCATTACCTAGCTCTTGTCGCCCGAGAAAAACAGTTGACGAAAAAAAATTTTAGCGCCAGGCGTCAACTCAACCCACAGTACCAAACTGGTTGCCACGTCGTTCACTGCCATAATTAGTGCGTTTGTGCGTAAATATTTTATGCCGCTCTGTTGTTGACACAATTCAGCAGGTGGACAAGTGACGAGAAAGTGGGAAGTGATAAGTGAGAGAAGAAGTGTTCAGTTCAGTTGCAAGTAAGCACCCGTATTTAATCGAAAAATTTATCCCCTTGAATAATTCCCCCTTGAATAATTCCCCCTTGAAAAACTCCCCCTTGAATAATTCCACCTTGAATAATTCCACCTTGAATAATTCCACCTTGAATAATTCCACCTTGAATAATTCCACCTTGAATAATTCCCTCTGATGATACCGATTAATATTAACTCTAGACATATGATAAATCTCTTCTCCAATTTGAACAAAAACGATGTTATTTTGTTTATAAAGTTTATTTCGCGAGATGAATTTATTGGAAGTTGGAACACACTTGAAAATTTTGATGAAATAATAATTCCCTCTTGAATAGTTCCCCCTCAAAAGTCAGACGAAAAAATAATTCACCCGGGGAAAAAATTCGACTATGTACTAGTGCCAAGTTGATTCACATATCACTTAAGTCACTTATCAGTGAAAGGTGGCTTTAACTATCACTTATGACCAAGGACGTACGCAGGGGGGGGGGGGGGCAGGGGGGCGGCCGCCCCCCCCCCCCCGTTCCCGGGTCGGACAGAAAAATTTGCCAGAAATGGCACTTTTCTGAGGCGAACTTGTAGGCACTTTAAAAAAATTTTTTGCGCGCAAGCGCGCAAATCCCCACCCCATTCTTTTATATGTCTTTTCAGGCGTCAAATTGCACCAGAAAAGTGTCCAACAGTGCCAAAAGCGGACCTAGTACCATATATAGGTATAAATAGATACCTATATGGTAGACGTTGGCGCCAACGCCAATACTGCCATGGCGCTGGCGCCTACAAATGGCGCCAGCGCCATGGCTCTATTCCTTTCCTATAGGGCAAAATTTTAGGGGGGGGGGGGGCGCCGCCCCCCTCCCCCGTTCGCCGGGCTCCGTATACAATCCGCCCCCCCCCGCTCAAAAATCCTGCGTACGTCCCTGCTTATGACTTATCACACCACTTTTATGGTCACTTGAACACTCGCGAAATTGGCACCAGGTCAAGTTGTGAGTCTGGAAATTCGACTGCAGTATTGAAATTTTTTGTGTTGAGTTGATCCTTGTGGTGTCCTTTATAGGATCCGGTTGGGATGAGTGGAGTTGTTTTCGGAAGCGATAATTTTCTACAAAGTTGACATTAATTTAGTTTGTTACTTTTTACAAATCCAGAAAGTGTGCAAGTTACAAAGAAGTCGTAAGTCGTACTCAAGTTAGTGGTAAACATGTGAGTGATTAATAATTTTTCCCTCTGTGAGTAATAATAACTTATAACTGTGTGTTAGGTCATTTTCACATACCTTTTTTCTTGTCACTTGTCCGCTTGTGAAAATTTCATATCGCACCTTGTTGGAGGGGCAGTCCCACACCCTAAAAAGTGTTCAATAAGGTGTCAAATGTCGTCCTCAATGTCAATTAAAAAAGGGTATTTTATTACTGAACTGTTGACATTTTGTATGGCAGTTGACAAATTTGTATGAAATTTTACATTGCCATGGCATTTGACACCTCGTTGTGCACTTTACAGGGTGTGGCGCTGCCACCTGGGTCTCCAGTCGGGAGTTGCCTATCTACAGATATCTATAGGGAGGTGCGATTTGCCATCTTTACAATCCCAGGGGGGTCAAAACCCTGGATGACACGTGACCTTTCTTTGACATTTGACATGGTGCTGAACTGGCCCCAGCACAGCATTTGCCACTGTACAAAAACGTTGTCACCGCATGAATATCCACATTCTAAAAACATCCAATCTAATCCTGGTTGTTCTCAGCTGGCCTGAATTAATCCGCACGGCCCTCCATCATTCATTACCGAGCCCCGACGCAATTTCCTTTGTTTCCCCATGCGAATGCGAGCTTAGTTACCCATGGCTGGGAGCAATCAGTTGGGCTGGTGAAGCCTCTACCCGCGGCCGTTTAAATAGCACATTGGTCAGATTTGACACTTGGGGGGTGCTTGATTTGGACCCCCTGTGGGGGTTCTAATTGATAGCAGTAAATCGCTCCACTGGAATGATCAAAAAGTTTTTGTTTGTGTATGTGGGGTTCAATATACAGGCTTTCTCTAGGTGTCGAGGGCAGACAGTGTCAAAAGTTGTGTAAAATGCCCTGTAAAATTTCAAATTACTGGTAAAAGATAATGAAATAAAATTTGACATTTTTCAGGGCATGGTACATGACTTCTGATACTTTGCATGACATTTTACAGATTTGGCGAGTTGCATAGATGGATAATCAAAATAAATAGATAGCAAGGGGCAGTCCTGCATCCTTTTAAGTGTAGAGTAGAGTGTCAAATCTCATAAAATTTCAATCAAAATTTAAAAAAAGAATATATTTACTGAACTTCTCAGATTTTGTGTGACATTTTTTGAATTTGTATGAAATTTTTCATGACACTTGACTTTACACTTTACCATATTTCCTTGTATATATACTCCCATGTGTGATACAATCAATTTTCAGTTTACTTTTATAAAACTTGTATAACACCCCATGTTCAACCTAAGTAGAATTTTCATTACTGCAGTAGGGTTCAATCAGGATCCGAATTCTGTATCCAGAAAAATTATGTGATTTTGTGGTCCTGATCATGAAAGCTCAATCCTGAAATTTGTAAATTGCAATCCTGATCCCAATCCCAAAATGTAAAAATCATAATCCTGATCCTGAAACTTTAGTCCTGATTTCCATCCCAGAAATATTTGTCACCCCCCATTTGTCAGATAAATTTGTCCCAGACCAGACATGGTGGCAGGAATGGCACTTCTACAGATGATTATATATCAAGTTTGCAAAAATGTTTTGCACAAGCCCGCATTCCTCAACTATCTCTCTGTTGTTTACTTGATGCAATGCCCGTTACTATCAATAATGGTCGATATACAGACATAAAGGGTTGGGACACGTTTGAGTTTCCGATAAAGTTAAAATTTGTGCTCGATCGCGGGCATCCCAGGGAACGTGTCCGGCATCAAAAGATAGCCCCAACATTTGTCTGTAAGTTCCCTGGGACATCCCCGGCTGAACCCCCTGTGGGCCGTGTAAATGGCCCACACTTTTTTAATACAAAAATGAACTGCTCACTTGGGTTGGGACATAAATACGTTTGGCCCATAAATCGATTCTATTCTGTCTTTCAAGGCCGGATTTGAACCTTGAAGACAACACAGTGTTGGCATACTGCCAGAGGACAATTCTTAATTGAAAAAATCAGATTTGGATAGAGTTATATAAACTCATGCTGTCAAGTGAGTAAACAGTCAGTTTTCTGTTGTTTACAGTCATTTCTTTTGGTAAACTGACTTAACAAAGCCACACCCACTTCTCAGACATCCACTACACCCCCACCAACCAGAACGACCCTGAAAAGTGCAATGAGGCACTGCACAGTGAAGGGATAATCTCCAATGTGGATCGCTTAAGCACAGTTGGTGTACTGGGTAAGGGATTCTGGGAATTAAGCTGTGTGTAGGACACTGGAAGCAAAATGTCACATTAGAGGAGAGTATGGTGAATTTTTTTATGTATTTTCCCTGTGCAATGAACCATCCAAAAAATGGAGAAATGGAGGTGCAAAAAAAGTGCAATTTTTTTACATTTTTATTACTGAATTTTTGATTTTTTCATTCCTAAGATTTTTGCGCTTTCATTTCTCCATTTTTTGGATGGTTCATTGCACAGGCAAAATATGTAAACAATTCACCATACTCTCCTCTAATGTGACATTTTGTTTCCAGTGTCCTACACACAGCTTAATTCCCAGAATCCTTTACCCAGTACACCAACTGTGCTTAAGTGATCCACAATGGAGATTATCCCTTCACTGTGCAGTGCCTCATTGCACTTTTCAGGGTCATTCTGGTTGGTGGGGGTGTAGTGGATGTCTGAGAAGTGGGTGTGGCTTCGTTAAGTCAGTTTACCAAAAGAAACAACTGTAAACAACAGAAAACTGACTGTTAACGCACTTGACAGCATGAGTTTATATAACTCTATCCAAATCTGATTTTTTTGATTAAGAATTGTTCTCTGGCAGTATGCCAACACTGTGTTGTCTTCAAGGTTGAAATCCGGCCTTGAAAGAAAGAATAGAATCGATTTATGGGCCAAACATATTTATGTCCCAACCCAAGTGAGCAGTTCATTTTTGTATTAAAAAAAGTGTGGGCCATTTACACGGCCCACAGGGGGTTCAGCCGGGGGGTGTCCCAGGGAACTTGTAGACAAATGTTGGGGCTAACTTTTGATGCCGGACAAGTTCCCCGGGATGCCCGCGATTGAGCACAAATTTTAACTTTATCGGAAACTCAAACGTGTCCCAACCCAAGTGAACATGGGTGTATATGGTAGAAACAGGTGTGTATGCCAGTCCCTCCATTGTGCAGTGCCTAAATGGCACTTGTGTTACCAATCCATTCTATTGTTTTAGAATGGAAATTTTATCCAACTATTCTGGCATCTTTTTTGCTGAGCCATTTTGTGAAAGATCAGTGAAAAATACTTGAAACTTGATTTTTAGGCTTAAATCCCAATACTGAAGACAATGCCAATCCCGATCCCAAAAGGTCAATCCCAATCCCAAAAAGTCAATCCCGTTTGAACCCACTGTGCAGCACTTATTTGTATTCTTGATATTTTTAGTTTTCAAAAAAATTAAACTAATGGGGATGCTATAATGCAGCGTAACGCCCTGAACCTTGTGCATGGGGGACAGTTTACACAGAGAAATATGTTGCAGGGTCTGGGACTGCCACTAGATCACAACCTCACAGTCATATATGTCAAATTTGACTGACGTGTCTGCGTGTGGTGCGGCATAACATATGTGCGGCGTTTTTATTATCTATGAGGCAACTGTCACTGCATAGATAACGCTGCAGTGCCCCCATTTGCAATTAGATAAGCTCACACTGCGAGCTGAAGCTACCATACTGTGAATTTAGTAGGTGGCTCAATGATTATTACCATTGTTAGTTTGTCTTTTTTCGTTATTTGATGTCTGTTGGGATTGGTTTAGGACTTTTTCTTTATTGGAAAATATCGAAATTCTTGATTCCACATGGTTCTTTGTAGAAAGAGTGCAAAAAATGGCACTGCCACCGGTGGGAATCGAACCCGGATAATTTTTTCGCTGTTTCTTTGAGGCTCATTTGTGAGGGAAACGTTTGAAATATTTTTTGAGGTCAAAAAATCTGTTAAGTCAATGATGTAAAAATCATGCAGTTGGTGGATAGAAAAACATAATTTTGTACGCTGAGCTTATCTTGTCATTCAATTGCTGTAGCTGCTATAAATGCCCACACTAGCTTACCAGCGTCGGCAGTTTATTTTTACTGATCCATATTCCATACAATACCCCAACAAGGCTTTTTATTAAAAAAAACAATTCTTAAAAAAGCAGGTCACATTACGAAATCGGTTTTTCCCAACTCTAGGCACAGCTCCAAATGTTACCAGTGTTTTCATGTTTTTACAACTGCTGAGGTTGGCCTAAACCCAAATGTCATCAAATTTGTTTCTTGTAAATAGATAAAATAAGCTAATTTTGGGGGTTCTCTGAAGTGTTTCTTTTTCAAACAAATTTGTGTGTGTGTTTTAACATTCTTATTGTGTGCTGAAAAAAATGGCGCTAAAAATGCCTACCTAGGTAGGGATGAAAAAAAACGTTTTTTTTTCAACGACCTGGGTTTAAAAAACCGTTTTTTAAAAACCTTTGGAAAAAACCTGCCATCCCTATACCTAGGTAATCCTGGACACTCTTAGCTTCTTTCTCGAGTGGAGAAACGATGTTTACACTATTTTCATTTGAGGTAAATACACCTGACTGGTATTTATAAAATCGGAAAAATAATACTGCAGTTTGCTTGCAGTACTAATGGCCCTACACACACTACTTTTCACTGTGACTTGTGTGAAAACTGAAATGGCGACATCCGGCCTACTCTTATCGTATGCTATATTAGTTTTAGTTTTCAAATTTTCAAACTTAAACTTTCATCAATTTTAATTCAAATTTGATTTAAATTAAATCATTCAACAGTGTTCATTAATTTGAATATGAAAAAATTTCAGTTTTCACCAGAGTTGTTAAAATACCGGTATTTTTGGAAAGTGTAAGTGTAAGTGTAAATACACTTTCCAAATTTTGAGTATGGATACCAAAAGTGTAAGGTATTTTTAAAATACCTAGGAAAGTGTAAAAAAAGTGTAAGTGTAAAAAAAATTTTTAGAAAGAGCTCTCCCTGTTGAGCATTAGAAAACACCACTGTTCTCACCTTTAGATCAATTTATTTATCATTTTCATGCACTATTTCAGATTTTACAGCCTTTTATGAAACATTTCAGACTGTAACAAATACTGTAGTGGTATGAAGTTCCCTAATATAGGCAGTTTTTCAGTGTTGATATTTTATTGATTAAGCAATGCGATAACACTGTTTAAATGCTAGAATGGACATGCAGCAAATGTCAATGCAAAAGTTGAGTTTGTGTCCAGTTGGTGAACTTCCATTGATCTTGTCCTTTTTACAAAAGTATGATGACACTGTAGAATACCATGAGTACTGATCAAAGGTTGTAGATCAAAGGCTAGTTTGTACATTTGCCATATTTTCTACATTCAATGCATTTTTTGTACATGACCCTATTTTATGCTTTCTCAAAAGCATAACAGGGCCATCTGAAAGAAAAAATACACTTTCTGTACCCGGGTATTTTGCCCAGGAAAGTGTAAAAAAAGTGTATGGGTATTTTATGAAAGTGTAAGTGTAAGTGTAAATATAAATACCCATTTACCCGGGTATTTCGGGTAAGTGTAAATACACTTTCGCAACTCTGGTTTTCACACGAAGTCACGGTGAAAACTAGTGTGTGTGGGCACATTCAACAAAAAATGTTATCAGTCTACTAAATAACAGTAAATGCGCTTTAAAATGTTCGTTTGATATTTATCACTAGCAAACTTTCAGTAATTTTTGTTCTATTCGAGGATAGTAATTATTTACATATGGTTTTTACATTTTTTTCATTACTTTTTTTCATCAAAATATTACTTTTAGTTTTATACGACCCTTACTGTGCCCACACAAACTAGTTGACGACAAAAATTTCGGAAACTGATAAATCTTGTGTAACTTTAAGAATACCATAATAATTTACTAGTAACAGTTAACAGTAGTTGACCGACTCATCGTTCCAGTAAACACAAATGTTTACCAAGCGGTATACTAAGTTTCCGAAATTTCATCCGAAAGATTTGATAGTGTGCGTCGGCCCATAGGTGATTTAAATACATGGATTTTTGAAAGGTGATTTACCGTACCGGTGAAATTGTTACCGCTCCGGTAATTACCGGTGAATGTTTTTTTACCGGCAACATACCGTTACCCCGTACCTTTGTCATTCGAGTGAGCAGGTGCTCAGTTTATATTGCTTGCCAATGTTCATCAAAAACCGACTTTTCATACATTTCATCTGGGCTATAAATTGTATTTAATTGTGTATCTCGCCCGCTTGTTTCTGCTTAGGTAGTTTATTACTGTGTTTTTGAATTTATTTTATTAGTCCTGTTCTGATGTTTAGGAGGAATGTATTTATGTAGTAAGCTACTTATGTACTGGTAAATATTTGAAATTTTTGACACGTCACCTTTAACATGAATATTATGAACCCATTAACAAACGGGGCAGGGTTCGATTTATGTAAATACATCCTATGTTTACTTCAGTCCAATCTTGAACAAAATTATCAAATCTAAACGTCCATATATTTACATTTAAATATCGACATTATCTTATCCATCAGTAAATGCATTACTTTTTTTCAATAAAAAAAATCGAGGAAAACACTATTATAGAAAACCATTAAAAAAACCTATTCACTATGCAATTTCAACCCCCCCCCATTTGGCAGGTGCCAAGGAAATCGATCCTCCAGCGAACACTGATAGTCGATCTGTGGGCGGCAGCAGCAACGCGTCAGACATTGAGCCCGTAGCTGAGCCTGAACCTGACATTGAGATTAAGGCTCACCCAAGGGCACAGCCTGAGCCTGAACCTGAAGAAGAGCCTGAGCTTAAGGTTGACCTGTATACACAGCCTGAGCCTGACGAGGAATCTAAGGCTTACCTACATCGCGATCCTGAACCTGCTGGGTTTAAGGATCAGCTACACCACGTGCCTGAGCCTGAAGTCGAGGTTAACCATCAGGCTTACCTACATACAGAGCCTGAACCTGAAGTGGAATTCAAACCTTATCCACAATTGGAGTCCGTGCCTGAAACCAGGGACGGTTTCGCTTATCAACATACGGAGCCTGGATCTGAAGTGAAGCCTAATCTCAATCCCGAGCCTGAATCAACGTTTCAGCGGCAGGTCGAGGCTGAACCTCAGCCTGAGCTGAACGGTTTTGCTGGTGCTGAGGCTGAGTTTGAGCCTGAGGCGCAACCTGCCGCACCCACGCCACTCGTGCAGGTATTTTTTTAAAGAATGATGAACATAAGATAAATAAAGAAATAAATGCGATGATATGCTAGTTATGTTAAGATATGATATCGCGTATCTGCCTTTGCACTTGCAAATTCAAATTACCATAGGCTGGAACCGTTCGGATCGCAGTGGGCAGCGCGTAAGTAACGAGGAAAGCCGTATGAGTGATAAGTGACTAGTAGTAAGTAAGGTGGCAATAATTGGCGTACTATCCTGTTACTTGTACTGGTCACACTCCACTTACCGCTGATAAGCTACTTGTCACTCGTTTTCCCACCTATCACTTGCCTTATCACTTTGCCAAATTGACCCCCTGTCACACAACCAACATACAGGGTGCGGGCCTGCGGCAATTTAGACCTTCGCTCTAGATTTCGAATAACTTGTCACTTCGAATAACTTCAAATTTTAGGTTAACATTAACAACGAAATATGAAAGGATCCCTGAAAATATGGTAGCGATAGCTAGGGTTGGCCGATGTTTTTTTTTAAACGTTTTTTATTTTAAAAAAACGTTTAAAAAAAAAACATGACGTCCGAAATGTTTTTTTTTAAAAAACATCGGCCAAAATTTTTAGTACTAAGCACTAGGTATTTTGCAAAATTTTTGCGCGCAAGCGCGCAATTTCACACACAAATTGACATTGGTGGTTGTTTTCATTGGTTTTGTGGCATTTTTAGTATCAAAGTATCCATTTCTATGTGCTACCATGGGTGAATAAGCCGTCATATGTTGCCGTAGTACATAATATTGAGGTAATGTGCTTCCATGTACCTCCACAGTGTGTAACTTCACTCCCAAAGTAACAACCTCCTTTTACAACCTTGTTTGATCACTATTCCGTGCCAAACTTTACCTGAAGTCACGAACATTCGACTATAAGGCGATATACAAACAATATGTCGACGAAAAATGGATATTTTTGACACAAATCACCACTTATAGTGCTATCCCATGGCTCCACAGACATTATATGGTCATATATAACATCACAGTATTGCCACTGTCTGATATACCTATATATGTTGACACAAGGTCATATCTGGAAGCTTTTAAAAAAAACGTTTTTTATTAAAAAAACGTTTTTTTTCAATAAAAAAACATCGAGTTAAAAAAAAACGTTTTTTTCCAACCCTAGCGATAGCTCTTTCTCAAGTTATTCATGCAAACGCGTAATTGTTACTTGACCACCACCCCGTAATAGGTTTCAAACGGGATCCACTTTTCGTGACCCGGATCTGGATTGGGATTTTTTTCCAGTTTTTCTCTCTTTATTTTCGCAGCGGCAAGCCAAAATGCGTTCGCGCGCGCCACTAATCCGCCTTACCGATAAGGAAATCGGCAGACGCTTGCGTAATTGGTTGTAAAGCAAGGTGGTAGTAAAGCGACAATTATTGGTGTTTGCATGAATAACTTGAGAACGAGTGGAGCTATCGCAGCCATATTTTCACTGATCCTTTCCTATTTAGTTGTTAATGTTGACCTAAAATTTGACGTTAATCCGACCACCCAGTGACAAGTTATTCTACATCTAGAGCGTAGGTCTAAATTGCCGCACCCTGTATTGGGGGTGCACTGATTTGCCCGTTTTTTTCACTTGACACTTTTTTAAAGTGATTTTCAGATATGAGTGAAGTGAAAAACGCTGCGCAATGACATTAGTGAACTTTTTTCACTTCACTCATATCTGAAAATCACTTATAAAGTGTCAAGTGGAAAAAACGGGCAAATGTGCGAAACGGGCAGATGTGCGTATCAGGCCTGCCCCCCTGTATTCACCTTGCATTTTCGCAGAGATTACTCGCGGCGCCGTTGGCGACCAGCACGCCCGACGACGATCTGCCACAGCAGCAGCAACAAACTGCAGTCGCCGCGGCGGAAACCAGCGACGACCAATCCCTCCGTCAACTCGAATCGCAACTGAATTTGAATTTGGGCAACTCGATGGCGGCGACCGCAGTTGACAAACACAGACCACCGAAATTGGCACTGAGCCAGAGTAGGGTACCCACTGTGGATGAGGAGGAGAAGGCGCACGGTCAGGTTTTGGTGATGTGTGGGTTTTGAGTTGGATGTTGATTGATGGACAAGTTTTTGGTGCCAATTTTGAAAGTGGGCCTGTGAAAGGGTTTGTGCGAAGAAAGTGTAAGCGTCAAGCAAATTTATCTGAAAAGTGATACTTAAAAGTGAAAGGTCAGGGCCAAGGTATTTGTTTTATTGACAATCTTATGACGTATAATGATACTTGTTATGTGACACAGCAGTGATAACTAGGGTGTCAAATTTCCGTTTTCCGCAGGCAAATTTTTTCCGTTTTCCGGCTGCTGAAATTTTTTTTCCGTTTTCCGTTCCGTTTTCCGGCCACTTTTTTTTCGTTTCCGTTTTTCCGGCTCATTTGCCGTTTTCCGGCTAAATTTTCAGTTTTTCCACTTTTTTTCCGTTTTCCGCGTCAATTTTCAGTTTTTCTGCCTTTTTTTCCATTATCCGCCATAATTTTCCATTTTTCTGCCTCAATTTACCTTTTTCTGGCTCAAGTTTCTGTTTTCTGTTCCAGTCAAACTGGTAGACATTCATGTAGATTGTCAATTATGTAAATTTTTTATGTTTCCAGCAAAATTTCTGCAAATTTTATCCGTTTTCCAGCAAAATTTCAGCAAATTTTTCCGTTTTTCCGGCCCATTTTTCCGTTATCCGGCCACTGAAATTTTTTTTCCGTTTCCGTTTTCCGCCATGTGCAAATTTTTTTCAGTTTTCCGGCCACTGAAAAAAAATTCCGTTTCCTGTAAAAAAAAATTTCTGACACCCTAGTGATAACACCACTTGTCACAGGTTTGTCAAATATCACTTTTCTTGTCAAATTGTAGCATGCGCCAAAAAAATTCCCTCAAATATAAAATGCAATTTATAAATCTAGGCTCCCCTGCGGTGCGCACGGAATATGAGCAGAGACGCAATGAAGTGTTGTGCATGACCGATCAGCAACTCGTGGCTGTGCCCCCGGAACAACTCGATGAGGCCATTTTTAAGTGTGTTACAGTTTTCGCTTGAATTGTGTGATTTTGTAAATGTGATTTAGTTAGCACTTCGGAGGCCCTTCAACGGCCGCACCCTGAAAAATGTTATATAAATACCTGGTTAAAATCTTTATACCACTTTACTTTACGACACTGTAAAGTGTGGAGTAAAGTGAAATGTCACGGTATATGTGGAATGTTAAGTAATAAGACTTTTTATGTTAATTGACAGTTGATACTCCACTTTACATGGTGCGGGGCTGCACCCCATGTAAGGCGGTGTTTACAGTAAATATTTAGTGACGACGCGACCATTTTTTTAAAGTGTCATATCTCAGTGGAAAAGTTCCGTATTTTCGTGAAAAGGCAGTGAACTATAGATACTATAGGAATATACATGCATGCAAAGTTTCAGGTGATTTCTTCTTGTAGTTCGTAAGTTACAAGCTTTAACAAAAAAAGTCGTCGTTGCAAATTTGTTGCGGTTTGAGACGATGCATTTTTTTTAAAGCTTGTAACTTACGAACGACAAGAAGAAATCACCTGAAACTTTGCATGCATGTATATTCCTGTAGTATCTATAGTTCACTGCCTTTTCACGAAAATACGGAACTTTTCCACTGAGATATGACACTTTAAAAAGAATGGTCGCGTCGTCACTAAATTTACTATAATTACCGCCTAAATAGATGTCAAGTACAAGTAACAAGCACTTTAGAACTGTGCTTTATTTCTGCTTCAATTACAGCCACAATGTTCAGGCCACTAAACTTGACTAGGAAACCCTGGCACGCACTGACCCCACGCAGGTATCTCTCCGCCGACGAGATTATCACCTTCAAAGACCGCCTGGCCAAGTGCAAGCACATCCCCCATAAATTGCACCTGAGCGCCGCACAGCGCGCCGAACCGGAAGAACGCGTGCACGCTGATGCAGTTGAATGTCCCTCTACTCCAGCTGACAAACAGAGACATTATGAGGAGATGAGGGACACTGCGCTGGTGGGGGGTCGCCTTTTTGGCCCCACACACGCTAGTTGACATCGACACCAAATGTCTACTGGTTCCTAGCCCAATCCAAAGGTTGTATTTGAACGTCGTTCGTCGGCTCGTCTGCAAGCTTTATATTGGGATGGGATTTGGTGTCAATGTCAACTAGCGTGTGGGGGGCCTTTGTGGCCATAATTTTTGATGAGTATTTGAATTTGGGTATTAATTTTTTGTTTAGCTACCACTCCTATCGGTAAGATATGACCTAGTTCCCCTTTGGTTAACTCTGAAAAACCGATTTAGAAGGAAAAACAGTTTGGAAGTGTGAAGTAAAAAGTTTAAGAAAAAAATTAAGGATTGAAAAGTGAAATGGCGAGTAAAAAGTAAAAAGACGAAGGAAAGTGACAAGAAAACGTTAAAAATAGTTTTTACTTTCCCATTTTTTTTCTCAATATACCTTCTTTTTAACGTTTTACTTCTAGATTTTTTTAAATCTCCACTGCCGAAACAGGGCCAGCCAAATCGGCCAGCTATCTATCTATCCCGGAGGCCGCTCAGCTATCTATCTATCCCGAGGCAAATTTTTTGGCTACTACCCCCAAAGACCCCCCCCCCAAATCGCTTAGCTATCTATCTATCTGGAGTGGTTTTTGAGAAATTTTGCCCCAATTTTCGCTCAAAATCACTAATTTTCGCACCTTTTTATAGTTCACCTTCAAAATCGTTAAATACCTATTTTTAGCCATTTTAAGGCTACTTTTGGCTACTTTTAACTGATTATTAGCTTTTTTTCCCCTATCTGCCTTCTTAACCTTGAAAAAGCCTAAATATTGTGCCCACGCCAGCCCCCCCCTCCCAGAAAATTTTCCAGCTATCTACCCCACCGGAGGAGCGATTTGCTATCTATCCAGCCCCCGCGAGGGCCAAAATCTTGGAGACCCCTGTGCGGAAGTGACCCTGAACTTAAGTTTCATGTGAAGTAGAAATCTAACCAATAAAAAACTGTCGTTTTTCTGCGCAGCAAGCGACTGGCGCGGAGCTGTGCGCCATGGAACGATCAAAACTGGAGGAACTTTGGTCCTGCCTTACTTATGACGAGATCTTACAGGCCCAGGAAAAAATGGCAGCTTTTGAGCGAGAAAAACGGTGGACTATTTATTTAAATTTACTATTTTACTTTAGGTGTTTTGAAATCACTTGATTTGAAAGAAGAATCATTTTTATTTTTTCGAAAAAAATTTAACTCACACAAGTTTGAATCTCGCTAAAGTGACAAACTCGATAATTCGCAGCGGGTCCGCCACCGACGCGAGCGCCAGCGCACCAGAAACCACGCACCATATTCGTGGCGCCAAGCGCCAGGTTTCTCGTGACGCCAGGCGCCAAGAATTGCTCGAATTGTCTCCCGGCGCGTTATCACGTGTTTTGCTAGTCGAATTAAAAAGCTGTCTCGATAGTGAAGATGATGTAAATTTGGTGAAGACGAAGTTGGAGAAAGCGAAAAGTGTTAAGAGAAATGGTGGGTTGTTTGACGCTGTTTTTGCTATGTTTCAAATTTCCTTTCAACTGCCAAGTGTTCCACCAGGCGCCATTCTTCCACCGCTTTTGCTTACGCACATCGATCGCACACACTATACAGCGCTGTGAAAATCCAAAGAATAATATAAATACTGTAAAACTCTTTGGGGAAAGCAATTAAAAATCAATATTAAAATAAATAGGTATATAAATATTATGGACTAAAGCTGTGTCACTTAAATAGTAATGAAATAAATAACAATGCAATTTTACAAAATGATATCACAATTCTGGTAGAAAAATTCTATCAACGAAACCAACCCCTCATGTAAACTCCACCCCACCTTGAACACAATCCCTCACATTCTCCGTACAGACTCAGCCGTGTCATTTGGGCAGCGTCGCGTGCGCAGCGACCTGTCGGATGTGTCGCAGAGCTTCCTGGACGCGAGCAGGCCGGACAACAGACCGGTCAATGCCACCTTCGATAAGACATTCGCCAGTGCATTGCGTCAGTTTGGGGGGGGGTAGGTTTGCCATTGTCTATTGAAAGAGTGCAAAAATGCACCGTCTTGAATGGAAATCTAACCTGCGCTATTCGTTTCATTCCGCGGGCGCCCTAACCGCACGATCACAGTGTTGGCGCTGTGTATCATTGCTAGCAGCTTTTTGGTGCTATACGGCGGGCTTGGGTCGTTGCCCAAGTAAAACCGGTGCCCAAGTACGCCCGGTGCCCAAGTAAAGTGCCCGTACTTGTGCACTTTACTTGTGCACCGGGCGGCGGTTTACTTGGGCAACACTTGGGCAACACTTGTGCATTACCCGACACACGCCGCGTCCCTGCAACTGGCAACGCCAGCATTTGTCTATTTTCAGCTATTTAGACAATTTGTTTCCTATTGTTCGCTTTTTTACCATTTTTCACCGATCTGTGTCTCGTAAAAGCCTATAACAAAGCCTATCTGAAAAACGTTTTCTGTACTCGAGTACTTTCAGAAAATTTACGTAAATGCGATAACAGGTACTTTTTTTCAAAGTATACGTAAACGTATTTACTCAGTACTTGAGTATACGTACTTTTTGAGTAAACGTAAATACGTTTTAACAACTATGATGAAAAGTGTCAATTGTCATGACAAATGTTAAGTAAAGTGTCAATTGTCATGACAAATATAAATTAAAGTGGAAACTGTAAAGCAAATTGTATCCAAATATTATCTTTTGTATTCAAATCTTGTTGTTTTTGTAACCAAATCTTATGTGAACATTTGGATACAAAAACATAAAATTTGGATACCAAAACAAGGTTTGGATACCAAAACAAGGTTTGGATACCAAAACACAAGATTCAGATACATAATTTACACTCTGCATGACATTAGTCATGACAATTTTACTTTGCATGACATTTGAGATGTCCATTGACTCTACTACATTTGTCATTCATGACAATTGACACTTTGCATGACGTTTTACAAATGCGCCCAGCACACTCCAGTCATCATTCTACTGAAAATTCAAACCATTCTTATCAATAATTGTAACTTTACACTTGCAACTAGCTAAAAATACCTACTGCATGCAAATTTTGCAAGTAATGAAAAATTTGTCACACGTTTTTCATGTATGTAGGTCTAATTAGGGCAAAGTATACTTATAGTCCTGGCGTCGCTTGGGTCAGTATCGATTGTTTTTCGTATTTTTTCGACACGCCGCGCGCCATTTACATTTGCACGTTCGAGGGGTCAGAGCGGTACGCATCAAAGGTGCCGATTTGCGACTAGATCCGACTCTGACTAGTGTGTGGCGAGTGCGAGTTACATGAAGTAATATGTATACGATGCGTATTGTTATTCGCTAGCAAGCTTTGAATTGGGATGGGAACCAGTTGACATCTGTTGTCGATGTCAACTAGTGTGCGCGGGGTCAGTATTGGCAAAATCTTGAAAAATTGGAAAAATATTTATAATTTGGTAAAAATTTATAGGGAAACACAATTGAACCCATCTGTTTTGAACACATTTGAGTTTACCGGAGCGAGGAGTCTGTCAATTAATGCGGATTGTTTAATTATATTTTCTCAAATCACCCGTTTTTTTCAATACAGTACATATATCGGCGGACATCACACTTAGTATGACAGTGAAAGCGAGTGCGCAATATTCTTTATCGGCGGACATCATAATTCCCCCGACATAATCCCCCAGATTAGCATGCTGGTTACATCAGAGTGACCGCACAATACGCACGTAATTCGGCACACGTCTAAAAAATATCTAAATGCAGTTACGCATACTCAATTTAGCTGCGCGAGGGAGGGGCCGAGTTATTCCTGTTTCTCGGGCAGTATCTGATGACCGCTGCGCGCGTGCTGCAAACAGACGCACTGCTATCTAGGACTATAAGTATACCTAACCATACAAATGATTTTTATAAAACCAACCCTGATCTGCACCGCTCCCATCGCTCCCATACGCTATCGCCCACCTATCGCTCTCATACTTGTGCACCGGGCAGGGCACTTGCACCTGCCCGGTGCCCAAGTAAACATCCGCCCGGTGCCCAAGTAAAGAGCCGCCCGGTGCCCAAGTACGGACACTTTACTTGGGCACCGGGCGTACTTGGGCACCGGAAATTATACTTGGGCACCGGCTCAGCGCCCTATAGGGCATTGCCCTAACTTCACATAAATACATTGTTTGAATGAAACCACAAACTACGTTTAAAAAAAAAACAGATTTATTTTACAAATACTTCAGTGATTTAACTACCTTTTTTGCTTTCAATGAGTTTTGATTTCTTCATGTAAAAAATGGTTTTAAATATGTACAAGATAAGTACGAGTGCTAAGTGATATGTATGTGACAATGCCAGTGACAAGTAGATTTCGGAATAAAAAAAGTTGTCACTTTCCACTTGTTTGTCACACCACTTGTTTGTCACTTGCCCACTCACTCAACAGCCCCCCCTCCCCAGGCGGCGACTCCCTGTCCTGGTCCAACGAGGACGGCTGCGAGTGGCCCTCTGCAGTGTCGAGTGCGGCCACCCCCCTCGGCACTGGGGACCCCCACAACACTGAACCGATGCTCTTGAGGGAGTTCGTGCTCAATGCTGATGATGACGTCTTGTTGACGGTGGGGGGGGGGGGTGTTTGTTTTGTTGTGTTGTTGTTTTTTTGGAGTTCGGGTGAGACATTTTCTGAGTTCCCGGTAAACGGCAGGGGTCCAATGGGAGAGGGCTATCCCTCCTGATTTTTCTCCTGAATTTACCGGTACTTGAATTCCGGTAAAAAATGACAGTTAACGGTCTGGTAAATGTTCTAATTGACCGGTGATTTCTAGTGGATTTGTGCTCTGATTTGAAAACTTGCTACCGCAGATACCCCCGGCCAATTTGCCACAATACGAGTTGTATCTGACCAATGAAGAAGTGTGGGACTTGCACGAGCGGCTGGAGTTGGCGCGCGCCCTCAAGCGAGCAGAGTTCATCGCACAGGACGACGCTGCATTGGCGCACATGGATGAGCAGGTCAGTTTTGCTGTTTGCAAGTCATGTATTTGAGGCGTCCAATTCTAAAAGTCGACAAGTCTAAAATATGACAATTTTGAGTTAGGCCTGGAAACGTCATCTGGGGCTACTTCCGCAGGTTTTTCATAATTTTCCATAAATTTTTTGACCTCACATGCCCATATGGCATAGTGCCAAATTTGACATTTTTGGGGCAAAATGCAAAAAAAAATGGGCAAGAAGTTGACAAGTCCCCGTAGTTTTGGGCTAAAAGTCGACAAGTCCATCCTCCGCATCCTTTTTTTATGGGAAAAAACGCAAGATATGTGAAAGTCCACTATGGGCACCGATTTCTCGAAGTCGATAAATGCATAAATTTCCAATAAAGGAGGGGCAACGCGGGCGGGAACAAAAATGTTCTCGCGTGCAAGAAGTCGACAAGTCCATTTCCCTCCCAAAAACAGTTTTGCTCTGACCGAATGGAATTTTATGGACACCCCATTTTTCACATATACGTTGAGATTAGGGGCTGAAAATTTGTCATCGTTGGCTTATTGTCAACATATGGAACATAATGGAAAACATGAGAGAGCCAAATTGGACACGCACCACGGGCCTGGAATTGGGTCCGAAACTTAAAATGCGATTTACTCAAAATCGCATTTGGTGGACTTGTCGACTTTTAGAATTAGACGCCTCATTTATGGTTTAGATCAGTTCGGGCTTGTGGAACTAACACCAGCGTCTGATCCCAGACCTTGTAAAATGTTGTGGGTAAGGTCACGTGCCGTGAAAAGTGTAAGAAGTCATGTAGAATGTCGATTTTCTTTATTTTTTATTTAGTTAGCATTAGACATTTTGCATAATATTAACCTACATGACATTTTGTTGTGTCTGAGAGTGTCACCGAGTACTACCAGTGTTCAATTTTTGGGATAAAAATTGGGAAGCTCTTTACAAGTAGATTACTAAAAATGTGTAATAACAACAATTTTATTGTGAAATTTTCAAATTTTCAGACACATACAATAATCAGAAACATCAAATCAATACATCAAAATCAAACATTATTAGAAACAACATAGGTAATATCGTACTGTGTAGAAAAGTGTGCATAATCGTATCAAAGCGCTCAATTAATCAACATTTACAATCAAAATCAGCCCCCAAAAATGTGATCTCTGCAAACAGACATTCGAGTCGGCGCTGGCGGCCTACGGCGGCGGGGACGGGGCGGCTCTGCGCGCCCGCCGCGACGCCTTCTTCCTGTCCACGCGCACGGCCGCCTCCGTGGTCATGTCCGAGGGGGAAACTGGTGCGTGCCGTTTTTAAAATCTTTTTAATGTGTGTTTTTTAGAAACGATCGGCATGCTTTACCGACGGTACTCTGATTTTACCGTGTTTGGCATTCCGAAATGGGCGATTTTCAGTGATTTTTTTAATTCGGAAAATATCTCAAAATAAATTATTACTTAATAAATGATAAATTAATCAGTAACTTAATAACCGGCAAATGTGAAAGTTGGTTCAATATATTACCCTACTAAATTACTCCTACTAAACACAATAAATATAAACTCCGCCCGTAATTCAGACCTAAACGCATCCGACTGGGCGGCTGATCTAACATCAGCCTTGGACCACCGGCCGGCAAACACCTACCGCCTAGTTCACTCGCTCACCGCTACCGACACCGAAACCGATACCGTGCCTCCGTCCAACAGTCTATACGGTGGGGCCGGTGCGAAGCCCGGTGCGTCGGCGGATGCTAGTAAAGCCGACGTGAGTTTGCAAGATGAGCTGAGAGATGCGGGCGCTTCTACTCCGGTGCCTAAAGAGGTCGGTTTTGGTATGATTTTTCAGTGGTTTGATTTTTATCCCTGAGTTCGTTGCTGGGTGCGATCGGGATGTTTCAGTTCTTGGGGTAGCCACTTAAATATAAGTGTTCTTGTCACGGCTTACCAATTTTTTATCACTTATCTACTTGTGAAATTTCAACCCGATCCCGAACCTGATTCAAACCGAGTCTATTGGAGCTGAGGAAAAAATACCCCCCTCCTCGATATACCCCCCCCCCTTCTGAATAATGTACCCTATGTATGCAATGTACATGACGTATTTATATCTGCCGGTGAATTGCACCGCAGCTACACATATAACCTAGTGTAAGTAACTATGTATGTATGTATGTATGTACGTTGATATTCTCAAATATTTATCTTATTTTGTCACATTTGTTACCGATTTTGTGCATGTGTAGTAGTTGAGTGAACAACTTGTAGTAAGTTCACTCAACTACTACACATGCTAGAACGTATCGTTTACTACTAGTTTCACGAAAATTTTCTGACGAAATAATACCCCCTCGAACCCCCCCCCCCTCGAATAAGCCCCCCCCCCGAATAAGTTTCCCCCCGAATAAGTTTCCCCTCGAAAAAGCCTCCCCTCGAAAAAGCCCCCCTTGAATAAGCCCCCCTCGAATATGCCTCCCCCTCTAAATACTCCCTCAATATTTCCACTCTGAAAAACAATCCTCCCTGGGGCTATTTCGAGGAATACGGCAAGAAAAAAATAAGTAATATTAAAAATGCCGATTACAAATTTTTCAGGCACCTAACGAGCTGTCGGGTGAAAAAATTAACAGTGATAATGATAAACCATTAGTTGATATTTAAATACTTTATTTGAGCAGAATGTTAAGTTTAATATTCTATGGCATAATGTAGATATGTAATTGCCTTGTTTGTGCGCAAATGGTATTTTTTATTTACGTGGGCATGCCCATATTTCGTAGAATATATGAGTTTGCATATGCAAAACAAGCTCTTCAGATCGCAACTGCGTGGATGGCAAATTTTCCTTTTCGAAGTTTTGACTTTACGTATGCAAATGAATGAAAACTGGTTGCTGGATCAAAATATTAATATATTTACTAGCACAGACCAGGGGCCAGTTCCGCAAATTGAGAAGTGAGAAGTAAAATGGCAAATGCGAAGTGAATGATAAGTGATCAGTGAATTGAGAAGGAAATTGGCAAAAGCGAAGGGATATTAATTTCTTTTTTTATTGTTTACTACGCTTTTGCCAATTTAGGTACTTGCCATTTCACTGCGCTTTTGTCAATTTTCTTCTCAGATCATTTCGCATTTGCCAGGTTACTTCTCAATTTGCGGAACTGGCACCAGACACTTTTTCAATGTGAGAACCAGGGAAAATTGGTTGCGTGCGAAAAATGTTATGCCACCTTTTATTTTTCACGTGAACAGCCTTTCAGAATTCTTTCTGGCTTCTATAGAAAAGTCTATCATATTTATTTTCAAATTTCAACACATTTGACATAACTTCGATCGCAGTTATTTTTATGGCACTGTTTCGAAGTTGCCGCAAATTATCGAAGAAAATTTCCTCAATTAAAAATTGTACCTATCATTTCTCGGGGAGTGCATCGATAATTTTCGGTATTATTTATTCATAGATATGTATTTGGCCCTTCCTGTGGTGATGTTGGTGATGTAACTGTGATAAAGATCATGTTCTACACTTGTTGCAAACGATTTTTATTTATTTTTAAAAATATTCTTTTCTGGATCTGATTGCGTTTTTGTGGTAGCTTTATCTAATTATTACCATTCTTTTCGTTTTACGGTGATGAAAATGCGGGATGTCGTTGTGATCGCATCTGGATGATACATACCATATTACCTCGAATTATCCCCCCCTTGAATTAACCCCCCCCCTCGAAACACCCCCCCTAAATTTCGGCTGAGAAATAATAACCCCCCCCCCCTCGAAATACCCCCCTAAAATTGAGTGTAACGTGAACGTACATGACAAATACCTCAGTTTGTGATCTGTACTATGCAGAACACACGTTAAAACTGATGATTAAGTGACGTTAGGGAAGGGTTTTTGTGTATATACAGTAATATATGCCTAGCAACACATATAAAACTTTGTGATTGTTCGATTTTTCTACGTCTGCGTATGGGGAATTTCCGAAAATTTCTGGCGAAATAATAGACCCCCCCTCGAATAAACCCCCCCCCCTCGAATAAACCCCCCCCCCTCGAATTATCCCCCCTCAAATTTTGCTGGCGAAATAATAAACCCCCTGGGGGTATTTCGAGGTAATACGGTAATTAGATATAATACCGCTGGTACGGATGGCCCGAGTTTTTAACAACGTTTTTTTAAATGCTAGCATTTAGCATTTTCAGTAAATGACGGAGACACCATTTGTAGCGCTTTCCCATGGACTTCAGCAGATTGTGTCATATACCCGTAAACACCGTTTTCAAAAAAACTGTTTATTTTAAAACAACGATGTTGTTAAAAAACGTTTCTCCATCCATAATCACTGGTGGGAAACCGCACGGAAACCAGTAAATGGTGTCAAAAAAATTACCGGTTTTAACTTTACAATTTTTCACCGGTACGATTGCGTAACCCCCCCCCCCCCCCCCACTGCCAAATCGCTAAGTGTCAGCAGATCTAACAAGCAGCAATGGTGCTACCCTAAATGGGGAGTTCCATTCTAAAAGTTCACAAGCGCCAAATCCGGAAAAATCGAGTTAAGCGTGGATTTGACCTCCATGTATAGTTTTTCACATAAGGAAAAAAAATCAGCGTTATAGTCCATTTCGTTCCCAAGATACAGTGGTACCGTTTTTCAGAAAAATCACAATTTTCACATAGAAAGTGCACATATCCATCTCAGATCCCCTATGAAAAACAGGACTTTCATTTCGTAAGTGCACATATCCATCTCGGACCACCGGAGTTTCATTTCATAAGTGCACATATCCTAAAAAAGTTTCATTTCCAAAAATGCATACGTGAATTTCCAAATCTATTTTGCACTATAAATCAAATATGCGTGCATATATTGAACTGAAAATTTAGGTAGAGGTACTTTTAGACACGGGCTTTGCAGTGATGTAATCCGTTTTTGCCAACGATGCACCGTTGAGAAGTTATTTAACATTTAATTTTAAATGTTCAGATTTGTTCCCAATTTTGGGTGACTTACAAAATCTGACATAACTCATGACATGACTTATACAAGTCCATAGACTCCTATATATAGCGGCTATTGCTGCATTTTCTACACCTGCGTACGTTACAGACGACAATTTAGTACTGGAATTTCAAAAAAATTCTGGCGAAATAATAAGCCACCCCTCGAAGTACCCCCCTCGTTTACCCCCTCAAAATTCTCAGTCTGAAACAGTCACCCCCGGGGTGTATTTCGAGGAAATACGGTATAAGCTTTTATAGTAGATCACTTTGTGTGTAATCTGAGTGATTAGTAGCGATTTCCCAGCAACCTCTACTCAGCTGCGAGTGCGACAGCTTCATTCAATTTTCATTTCACTCAAACTGATTGAGAAACATCACGCCAGTGTGCAACACACGATCACATTATTTTTGGTATACTCCATGGACAACATATTTAGAAAAGAAAACCCGCCAACGCGACACCTTGTGGACACGCTTCCAAAAAAATATTAAAAATATAATATTGCGGAGTGAATTTGTATTTATTTATTTTGATTTTTCGGAGCGATTAAAATATTATTAACGATAACATCATGATGGAGCGTTTCGTTCAGAAAAATGCATATAGACCATTGTGTCCGCCAAGTTCAGATAAAAATAAATAAAATAAAATAAGAGATGTGATAAAATTTCTAGCAGCCTGTGTTTTCTCTTGGCCGAAATTTGGATAATTCATCTTGTGATAATGGTTTCATAAAAAATTCCTTACTCAATCAGCCAAATCCAATATTAAAATGATACAACCCACAAGAAGTTGACAGATAAATACTGTCCATTGGTTCTGCAATTGACATGAACGGGGGTGTTCTGGTCTGGTCCCCCGTATGCGAACTGGGCAGGCAAAAGATGCAGCGTAGAGAATGTGATTGTGGGTGGAAAGAATTGCATGTACCGTATTACCTCGAAATACCCCCAGGGGGTTGATTGTTTCGCCAGCAAAATTTGAGGGGGGATAATTCGAGGGGGGTTTATTAGAGGGGGGGTCTATTATTTCGCCAGAAATTTTCGGAAATTCCCCATACGCAGACGTCGAAAAATCGAACAATTACATCGATGAATATGTGTTTATAGGGATATATAACTGTATATACACACAAGCCCTTCCCTAACGTCACTTGATCATCACTCTTAACGTGTGTTATGCATTGTACAGATCACAAACTGCGGTATTTATCATGTACGTTCTCTTTACACACAATTTAGGGGGGTATTTCGAGGGGGGGGGGGGGGGTTATTATTTCCTCAGCCGAATTTTAGGGGGGGGGGTGGTGTATTTCGAGGGGGGGGTTAATTCAAGGGGGGATAATTCGAGGTAATACGGTAGGTGCATGCCACTTGGGAGGGGTAGCTCCACCCAGCTGCATGTTCGTGTCTCACTGGGCCATACAGATGTGTTTGCGTGGGGGGGGGGGGGGTCACACACAAAAAGCAAGCTGATCACATGAAAAATGTTCAGCGCTTAGGTGTAATAATAAAACCTATTTTCATTGAAATTAAGCTTCAAATCTCATGTAAAATGTCAATAAAAATAAAATGTACAAGTGCATTGGAGGTGCTCTGCGACACGTGCAGTCGAAATCTTGAGTTAACACAGCCCAGTTGACACATGTGTCAACTAGTGTTTGGGCCGCCAATAATTCACTCAAAGCTGAGGTTGAAATTGCAGTTATACTCGGCGGACATGATACTCTGCCCTCGCACTGAATTATGTCTTGTGTTGGTAGCGTGCCAATGATTATAAAATCATGCGATTTCCAAAAAAGATGAAAAAATTCATTGATGTGAATATGTGAATGAATAAGATTACAACAACAATCAATTTTATCATCTTTTTATGAAAGTCGCACGCATTAACCATTGTTGGCACACTTCCAGCGGGAACCACGCGTGCAAGGTGTAAAGTCAATGGAGTATAATGCGGCATTTACACGGATTTCTAGGCTATGACAAATCTTTTTTTAAAGTTCCATAACTCCGGAATAAAGTTTCATATTCACGAGTAAAAATGGTTGAGTATATATCATACTTAGGTGTATACGTGTGTGTAATTTCAGTTCAATTGGCTCAGTCATTAAATAGTTATGGACTGTTGAATTTTTTTTATTCCGCCGGGCCTTCCGACAGCTTTCCGACAAATCTGAAAAAACTCTCATGCTGCGACAGTGTGACGATCACAGATTGTCGTCACACGCAGAATCTGACAGGACGAAAAAGTGGTTGATATTTGATTTGATAACAAGGCCGATTTGTCGTCACACACGTAAAATTTGCAATTTTCATTGAAAAAAATGTCTGTGAAGACACACATTTTTTGTCATCACACGAATTCCGTGTAAACACGGCCTAACAGTTTTTCGTTCTGAACATTTATCAACGTAAAAAAGTAGTGAACTGCAAATCGTGTTGACAATTGTGCGAAGGACCGGCGCGCATGACGCAGGACGCTACACCAATAAGCAGCTAATCCAGGAAACACTGCAGCAAAATCATACTCCCCACGCAGGCAACATAACTGTCAATTTGCCGCCTATGCGCCAATTTCAGCGCGTTTTTGCCGCTGAAAATGTTACACGCACCCATCCCCGTTTCCCCCGTCTTTATTGCTTTTTATTACATGCTCAAATGGGGCACTTCAGCTTATGAATCTATGGAGCTATTAGAGACTCCGTTATGTTCAAGAGAACTAGGTATTTACCGTATTTCCTTGAAATACCCCCCCTCGTTTAACCCCCCCCCCTCTCGGGACCACTATGAAACAATCACACCCCCCCGGGGGGTATTTCGAGGAAATACGGTACACATTTTGTTGGAATTTATCAGGCAGCAAAAAGAAATTCTTAAGTTGGGGAGGTGACATATTTATGTTTATGTATATACCTAGGTATATATTTTTTACGCCCTACAATATTGAATATGGGATCTTTAATATGGGATATGAGTAAGAAAGATCTTCAATAGCTAATGGGAAATTAGGTAAAAATGATTGCACAATGTATTTTTCCTCAATATGCAAAATTATTGCATGAGGTTGTCTGCGTCAGCACACCAGTCAAATAACGAGAAAACATCGTTTTTTTAAGCCGTAATAAGTAATAATGTTATTTTTTAATTTTTTTTAAGCCGTAATAATTTTTAAGAAAGTAAAATTCTTCGAAAAAAGTGACATGTTAAGTCGTAATAAGTGATAACCGTGTAAATTAGTAAGCTTTTCACTTTCTCAAGCTGTAACGTATCGTACTTCGTGTCGCACACTTGACAAAGTGGGGAATTCAGACTGAGAAGTGGCAATTATTGAGTTGATTGCATAAAGAAAACAAACAGACTAATTTTAACACTTGTTAGCTGCTTTGTTATGTAACTACCTTTCTAGAAATTCATCAAGAGAACAATTGCCTTTAAATAGTTTTGAGCAAATCCTTGCAATTAACTTGTTTGTAAATAGTATTTACTAATTATATTGTTTGAACTTGTTTGGATGATAATTACACGTTTTCATGTAAATATATTGTCATTTTCATCAGTAATTACACACACGGTTAGATTTATTTAGTATCTGTAGTACATACCTATTCAGTAAATACATGCGAGTATTTAGAATTTTTCTAAATAAGACTTAATTTTGTCCAAATAAGATGCAAAATCTGGAAATTTGTAAATGATAAATTGGCATTTTTTGTCTGTCTTCACTGTCTGTTTGTTGTCTGCAACTTACCGTATTTCCTTGAAATACCCCCAGGGGGTTTATTTTTTCAGAGTGGAAATTTCGAGGGGGGGCTTTCGAGAGGGGGGGGGGTTATTATTTCATCAGAAATTTTCACGAAATTCATAGTAAAGAGTACGCTTTTATATACACAAAACAGGTAATCAACGTGTCCAAGTAGGGTATATTTGGACATATCAACGTCTATCGCTACGCAAACTAGTACATGTGTAGCTGCGATGCAAACTGCGACCAATATATACATAATGTACACTGCATACATCATATATTTACATAATTCCAGACGGGGGGTATTTAGAGGGGGTATTTTTTCCCCAGCCCAAAAACACCTGGGGGTATTTCGGGGGGGGGGGGGTTAATTCAAGGGGAGGGGAAATCGAGGAAATACGGTACTACCGTTCTACCATTGACGCGATGCCCACCCACAAAGGGGGCAACAATTTCTTCTCAATTGTCAATCCAAAGCACCGTCGGTGCGATTTACTATCTTTTATGTAATTTTCCACCAGCAACATCGGTGCAGTTATTCGAGAAATGCCATTCGCCTCCACAACTGCACATTGGTTCGAACGCATGCATACCTAGGCATAATTCGTGCGCCAAGAACACATTGCAAGTGGCCATATTGGGCCCCCACACACTGGATGTCAACTGAATTCGTGTCAACTAAATGTCAACTGAATTTAAGTGATACTGTGATTTCAACTTACCTATCTGATAGAGCATAGTTAATTTTACATCATGACACTTCATTTTCATTGTTCCTGTTCAGTGTGATGCTTTTTACAAACTTGTTGTTTTATTCAATTGACACTGAGTTGACGCGAATTTGCGATGTCAACTAGTGTGTGTGGGCCCATAGAGCCATAGCGAGCACCCATTGAAGCAGGCAAGTCACGCAAGCAACATTACTATCGTAAACGTATATACTGACTTGCATTGTGTTCTCTCTTCAAATATGACTGTTCCCAGTTCAATTGTGATAATGCATGCTAGTACTGAGTGAACATGTCTTGAGTGAACTCTATTAGCAAAATATTTCTTCATATACGTACCCCACTTCGACAAATCCATTGACAAAATTTTTACGAGAAGATCCTATTTATTATAAGAGGATTGACAAAAAAAACCTTTTATATTTCCCGCAAAGCGCCCGAGAAAACTCGCCCGCGGTAGTTAAAACATGAGATATCATGCTCTACATTCATAATTAAGAACACGGGCAGCTAATTATCACTAATTTGGTATGTTTTCAACGTTCTGCTCATGCATGCTTGCCCTGGGTCTGGTTCAAAATGAAGGGTGGTTCAAGCCTCAGAACGGTGCCTCTCGCATGTGCCACCCATGTGAACCCCTCTCGCATGTGCCACTCATGTGAACCCCTCTCGCATGTGCCACCCATGTGAACCCCTCTCGCATGTGCCACTCATGTGAACCCCTCTCGCATGTGCCACCCATGTGAACCCCTCTCGCATGTGCCACCCATGTGAACCCCTCTCGCATGTGCCACCCATGTGAACCCCTCTCGCATGTACCACCCATGTGAACCCCTCTCGCATGTGCCACCCATCTGAACCCCTCTCGCATGTGCCACCCATCTGAACCCCTCTCGCATGTGCCACCCATGTGAACCCCTCTCGCATGTGCCACCCATGTGAACCCCCTCTCATTCACGAAGCCTGTGAGGTATAAAGTAACGTATAAAGTAAAAAGGTATAAAGTAACGTATCAAAGGTCGTGTAAAATGTCAATTTAAATTTTAAAAAATAAACAAATTTTGATGCTGAACTTATGACATTTAGCTTGACATTTGACACTTTTCTTAACACTTAACACTCCATCTTTATCCTGTCTGAATTATATAAAATTTTTTTTCATGTTTTCCTTGCAAAGAGATGTAAATATAATTTTTTTTCAAATGTAAATACTTTTATTTATCAGCAAATGTGCAAACTAGGTGTCCCGGTATTTCCAGGTATAGCATAGCACCGATTTACTTATTCATAAACATATTAGTCACAGTTGAAGGCATTCACGCAAAATAATGAGCTATTTAGTTAATGCTAATTTAGAACTCATGCAACTGCACGGAGCATCACAGTTTGCATGCCATGTAAATATGTATCCAAACTAGGTAGGTTTGTATTTATTTATTCATAATAAAATTGTCCACGGTTTCTGAATTTCAACTCATGCATTAACCGCAGAAAATACGTTTTGTTCTGAAAAGCACGCACCCAAATACCACAACACTTTCTTTGTCAAGTCAATTTAAACATGTGTATTGGTGAGAAGGGTTCAAACGGGATCCCGATCCCGGATCCCGTGAAATTCCGGTATTTGTCAGTCCCGATCCCGATCCCAAAACCGCAATCCCGATACCGATCCCGAAATCCAAAAATACCAATCCCGATCCCGATCCCGAGAATCTCCCAAGTCCGGGATCCCAATCCCGAAAAAAAGTGAAAATTATAAAAAGTGAAAAAATGACATTTTTGCGTGCAAAAATGTGAACGCAAACCCCCAGCGTCCATTTTATGTCACTTTTCTGGCATCCAACAGTGTCTTGAGACGTTTATGAACAACTGTGAATGCCAGAACAGTGACGAACATCTCTATCCCTAGACCCCAATCCCGATTAGCATTGAAAAAAACGACCGATTTTGAGAAAATATAATTAAATATTATCTCAGAAAATCTCTCAAGAAAAAAATATAATTAAATCTCTTTGGTCATTTTGGAAAATATAATTAAATCTCTGAGAAAATCTCTTGCAGTTCAAAAAAATCTCAGAAAATCTCTCAACTTAAAGTATTTTTTAATCGATATTTCAAGGTGTTTGAACCATTGGGATTAGATATTGAGCATACTATGTGTTGTTTAACTTTTTCATTCACAATTCCATATGATAACAGCATATTGTTTATTTTACTGATGGCACACTTTGTACTACCATGTATTTAGTATCTAAATAATTAACAAAATTTTTGTTTAGGCACATTTTTCCTCATAGTAGAATACACTACTTTCACGTGTGATGATTCCCACAGAATTTATCAGATAATATTCTCACAAAAATTTGGTAACTATATTTCCAAAGCATGCTGTCACCTCTTTTGTTGTTTAAACGGCTAGAACCCAGTGCACAAGTTTACCCATTGCACAAGTAGCAACATCCAGTGCCAATGTAGACCCGGCGCTTAGGTCACTTTAGCACTGGGTTTTCATGGGACTACAGGGGTTCAGTGTGGTTCAGGGGTTAAAACATATTTACATTTACTCAAAAATACATACACAAGTATACTAAGTAAATACATCTGAATTCCCTCTGAAAACGTACCAGTACTCTCTTTTATGTATACTTCTTGAAAGTACTTGAGTACAGAAAATGTATTTCAGATAACTTTTTTATCGGTTCTTTCATGGCATAGAACAGAAAAAGGGGAGGAAAAACTACAAATAGGGGCAAAATAGCAAAAAATGGGTATATAAGAAAATACATAGTGAAAAATAGATGAAAATTGGTTAAAAAAAAGCACATGAACTAGTGAATTTGAAGCTGAAAATGGGCAAATATAGAGAGATTTTCTCGAGAGATTTTTTCAATCAGGAGAAAATATAATTAAATCTCTCTGGAAAATCATGGAAAAAATATAAATCTCAGAAAATCTTATATTTTCTGAGATTTTCTGAGATTTTTTAAATATAAATCTCCCAGAGATTTTTTCAATGCTAATCCCGATCCCGAAAAAATGCCAATCCCGATCCCGATCCTTATCCCGTGACCCCAATCCCGGCCAATCCCGATCCCTTAATCTCAAAATACCAATCCCGATCCCGATCCCAAAACCCCAATCCCGATCCCGATCCCGAAATCTCAAAAAGTGAATCCCGATCCCGATCCCGAAAAGTCAATCCCATTTGAACCCTAGTGGTGAGTGCAGCACGTGACAAAGTACTTCACTTATAAGCTTTGGGAAGGGAAAGCACTGCACAGTCCACACTAGGTAGTGATGGATTTAATGTTTTAACAGTGGGATAGAGGTTTCCATGTAGACCATGGGCATATGTAAAATTTGCCATTTCCAGGGCATTTTACATTAGCTCGATTGTATGACATTTTACATTTTACATAACTTCTGACAGTTTGCATGGCATTTGACATTTTACAGGGCATTTTACAAGACTTTTGACAGTTTGCATGACATTTGGCATTTTACAGGGCATTTGACATGATTTTATAGTTTACAAAATATTTGACATTTTACAGTTCATGTTACATGGCTTTTGACAGTTTGCAAGACATTTGACATTTTACAGGCCATTTTACAATGTCAGGGAGTGGCACCTATTGGTCTGTGTCAAAGTTTTTGCCGTTTCCGCATCGTCTTGCATTTTAGCGTCCCTCGAATCACCTCCTCAATATTTGCAGTAAAATAAACCCCGGGGCATTTCGAGGAAATCGGCATTTCAACCACTTTTCCTCGAAGATAATCCTGGTACTTTTCCCATCGCTATGATAGACAACGTAGATTTTCAGTGATACTTGAAGTGACAAAGTGAGAATGGATAAGGCCCTCTGAAGTACCGTGTAATAACGGGTGGTGTGCATCTTTTTAACATCAATGGCTCTCCCACTGTCAACAAAAACTTTTTGGCGGAAAACGGAAACGGAAACAGAAATTTTTTTGCACTTGCCGGAAAACGGAAACGGAAACGGAAAAAAATTTGCACTTGCTGTAAAACGGAAAGCGGAAAAATGAAAAGCCGGAAAACGGAAACGGAAACGGAAAAATGTACTGAAATCATGCCGGAAACAGAAAAAATTTGCTGAAATTTTGCCGGAAACGGAAAAAAATTCGCAGAAATTTAACTGGAAATAAAAAAATTTGCAGAAATCTTGCTAGAAATAGAAAAAATTGAGAACCAGTTTGGCTGAAACAGAAAACAGAAAATTGAGCTGGAAAGTGAAAAACGTTGGCAAAACTGACAATTGAGCCGGAAAACGGAAAAAAGATGGAAAAGCTGAAAATTTGGCCGGAAAACGGAAAATGGGCCGGAAAAACGGAAACGGAAAAACAATTTTGCAGCCGGAAAACGGAAACGGTAATAGAAAAAAATTTGCCTGCGGAAAACGGAAAACAGAAAGTTGACACCCTATCCCACACTAGTTTTCAACCGAAATTTCGAGAACTGATAATTCAGGTTTGAGCGCATTTGATTTGTCTAGATTGATTCATTTTTTCTCTTCGTCAACTGTAGTTGACAGATATCTCATTCTAAATAGAAAACCCAAATGAATTCAACGCTGATTTATGAGTTTCCTAAATTTTGGTTGAAGACTAGTGTGCGCAGGCAAAATGGAAAAGATTCCAGAAATTGCTTAAAAGAAAGGAAAATCAAGCATTGGCGATCCAGAACATCACAGTTCTAAATAAAGCGTTTGAAATGTTTGGAGGTAACTTGTATTTACTAACCAATCATTCAAAACGTCTACGTGCACAGTTATAAACACCTTCCCGGTCACGTCCGGCAGCCATTTTTTGATTTTACTTCTTTTATCCAGAGTTGTTAGAATTACTGAACTTTTTTTAAAGTATATGTAAACGTAAAGTATTTATTTTTTACTCACCACAAAGTATCGAAAACGTAAAATACTTATTTTTTACTCGTACACACGCGTAAATGTGAGTACAAAATTTTTTCCCATTAAAATGCAAAAGGGAGCACTTTTCTTCATAGAATATGTAGAACTGGGTACGTTTTTAAAATACAACGCTCAAAATGGTTCTACCAATTAAATAATTGACCCTCTGTCGAAAGCCCCCACCCCAAATTGAACGTAAATGGAACGTAAATATAAAAACCTTCAGTTTGTGTTCTGTGAAATGCAGAAACATGTTTAAACAATGACCAAGTCACGTTAGAACAGAGTATATACCATCTATATTTACATACATATATATGTAAGTCAACAAAAATACTCTTATACATGAAGCTTGTTGTTGCATTTTTCTACCTCAGCGTATGTTAAGTATGTAAAGTTAGTTCCCTGACGTAAAATGATGACGTGAAATGATAAAAATTGAATTTTTCAATTCGCTATAGTTGTGGCTGATAACACTCAGTATTGGACACGATTAAGGTATTGATTCATATATTATCCTTAGAAATTTGTAGACCCGTAGCATGATCCACACTTGTGTAATTAATTTTACGACGTCATTTTACGTCATCATTTTACATCGAATCGACGCTGAGCTCTAATTCCGGCTTCACAAAGAACGAATTAGTGCAGAGGATTCTGAAAAATTCTGGCGAAATAAAAAAACCCTCAAAATACCTGATCTTGTTTAACTCCCCTCAAAATTTTCACTATAAAACAATCACTCCCAGGGGTATTTCGAGGAAATATAGTAAATTGCAGCGTAGTCACCTTATAAATATGTGCCAAATTGAATTCACAGAAATACATTTTCTTTACGCGTATGCCTCAATAATGTACGCGTACATGTGAGTACGTTACTTTTTTTAAAAGTATATGTAAACGTATTTACCGCGTACTCGCGTACGCGTATTTTTCGAGTAAACGTACGTACCTTTGAACAACTCTGCTTTTATCCTATCCCCAGTTCTAGGGCGCCCCCGAGGCTGAAACTTAAGGAAGATATTGTCGCAACCCCCCTCTACTTCGCATGAATTGGGGGGGTCGCGGTGACCCCTCTCAGGGTGGGTCGCCCTAAGTGCAAATTTTTTTGTGGCTTTTTTGGTGTCCCACAGCAGGTCCGGCACCCGCTGATTTCTGAGCTGTGGGAAGGATATAAATCTAAAATTTTGGGGATGTGTTACCAACACCACTCCCCTACTATACACTATTCAATAATGTGAGATTAATGTGAAAAATTTCTCAAAAATTCGCTAATTCACTAAAAAACACCACTCCCCAATAGATGGATGACAAAAAATTCACTTTTTGGAACTTTTTTATTAGACACTTGAAGAGCTGGTTTATGATACTTTAAAGGGAAGGGTTTAATGTTTAAAGTTATGTAAAGAACCATACCTCTAGAATGCCTGCATTGCAAAATTTACTTAGGGTGAATTTTATGACATCATAATGACATCATCGCAGGAACAAAAATTTACAAAATTTACACTTTGAAATTCCCCCCAAGTAAATTTTGCAATGTAGGCATTTTAGAGGTATGGTTCTTTACATAACTTTTAACATCAAACCATTCCCTTTTAAGTATTGTAAACCAGCTCTTCAAGTGTCTAATAAAAAAGTTCCAAAAAGTGAATTTTTTGTCATCCTTCTATTGGGGAGTGGTGTTTTTTAGAGAATAAGCGAATTTTTCAGAAATGTTTCACATTAATGTCACATTATTGAATAGTGTATAGTAGGGGAGTGGTGTTGGTAACACATCCCCAAAATTTTAGACTCATACCCCTCCGACAGCTCAGAAATCAGCGGTGCCGGACCTGCTGTGGGACACCAAAAAAAGCCACAAAAAAATTTGCACTTAGGGCGAGCACCCTGAGAGGGGTCGCCGCGACCCCCTAATTCATGCGAAGTAGAGGGGGGGGTTGCGCGAATATCTCCCCCAAGTTTCAGCCTCGGGGGCGCCGTAGAACTGGGGATAGGATATAAGAAGTAAAATCAAAAAATGGCTGCCGGACGTGACCGGGAAGGTGTTTATTTAAAACCGAGATAATTGCAGACGTTTATTCTGGATAATATAATATTAGGAAAACGCCAAGTCAGACAGATTCACAAGCCTTGAAATAGCGGGAAGGCGGCGATTTCTGTTTAATCTGTTTTGCTAGTTATTTATTTAGTAGTTGCTCAGCTATACATCGTTGAATGTTACGGGGCAGGCCTGATACGCACATCTGCCCGATACGCATATTTGCCCGTTTTTTTCACTTGACACTTTTTCAAGTGATTTTCAGATGTGAGTAAAGTGAAAAAAGTTGCGCAATGACATTAGTGAACTTTTTTCACTTCACTCATATCTGAAAAACACTTGAAAAAGTGTCAAGTGAAAAAAAACGGGCAAATGTGCGTATCGGGCAGATGTGCGTATCAGTGCACCCCCGAATGTTACATGGAAGCTGAAATAGCGCGTTTCCATGCATATCATAATGCATGCAAAGTACATAATGTCCGCAATCAAATGCCTCTTATTGGCCAATTCTGCACAGCAACGCAGAGTTGTTTTAGGCATAGAGAACACACTGAAAAAGTATTGATAAATACATTTTTTTTTATAATGCACAGCATAGGAAAAATTGAAAAAACATATTTGCATCTGTACCCATTCGCTTGCATTTCATTCGAATTTCAAATGTTAGGTGGTAGGTATAAGTAATTGTAATTGAGTAGTATGAAAACTTACCATAACCCTGAATCTGAATAGTGGACCAAACATTTTTACAGTTTTTTTTCGTTATACCTAAATATTTTGTTTTTACTATGGAATAATTAATTAAGAAATTTATAAAAAGATTTTATACATTCAATTGTGGTAGGATTCTCCACATACTTTGCGGTCAGGCGAGTAGACCTGTTTATAAAAATAAATTCATATTATTTCATTCCATTTTTATATATAATTTTGTAAAGAGGTATCTGTATAACATGCTGTCACAGCTCTGCAAACTGAACCATATCAGTGCGAATATGTTAATCCGTGAAAGCAACTCCCTAAGTGCCAAATGCAGTTGCCACTGCTTCGAGCGTTCATGAAAAGCATCAAACATGGATTGGAGACATGACGTTCGGATCGCAAAACCCAATATTTTCATGTCATTTTTGATTGGTTTCATGCGATACACGGAACTGATGTCTTGTCAAGTGCACGAAACGGAAATGAAAAACGCAATTTAGTTCAGTTTAGTTGACGTCTGCGACCACAGGCACAGACCACATTTTCGAGCAGATTAAATGTCAGATTAAATTTGGTGAAATGTCATGTAAAATGTGAAATTCGTAAAATGTAAAGTAAAGCGTCAAAAATTTGTGTTACTTTTTTATGAAAGTTAACAAATTTGAGTGAAATTTTTCGTTTTACGGGACTGGCGCCTAACCAAACCACCACAAAAATATGAGGGGGCAAAACATCACTTTTCTTAAATCCTAGCCTACCTAAATAGTTATTTAGTCAATCATCATAATCCATGTGTCTTTTACACTATTGCCAATTTCATCCCCTCCACACTCCAAAGCTTCCCAAACAGCTATTCAAATTTGCACAATTCGAGGAACAACACTTCTTACCACAACATTATGTCCAAATGGCTCTCTGCAATTCTACAACTATGCTTGCACATTTTTTGCTAATCATTATCGTCGGTGCCACGGTGGCAATTTCACGTGAGTTAAAAAAACTTTTTGAGGGTTTTTCACGCGAATTTTCGCTGGCGAAACATTTTCGATTTTTTTTGCCATTTTTGAGGGGTAAAAATCAAATATTTGGTGGTGTCACGTGACGTGATGCATCGATTAATTATATCAATGAAGCGGCATGGAGCAAATATCCTGAAAACCCCCAACAACAAGCAAAAATGTGATCATTTGTGTATACTTTCGTAATCTATGAAGTTTGATGTTTATCATAGGCAACAATGCCAATCGAGATTGAAGCATCACACGGGTCAAATTTTCTAATTTTACGACAAAAACATCAATTTTTTGTCGTCACCAAAAATCGCGGCAAAACACCACCTAAAACCCCTAAATCGCGTCACAAAACGCACGCACCAAACATCGACGCAGCGGCGTCGTGGCTGCCCCCGGTGCACTACCAAATGTACCACGAGGAGAGTTTCGGGGAGGCGGCCAGCGCACTGGGAGCCGACACGCAGCCCACGCCCGTGGACAAGTGTCCCTGCACTGTGAGTGGTGGGGTGCATTGAGCTTGGGCTATTGTGGGTGCGGGACTGTCACATGGGGCAGTCCCGCACCTGTAAATATGGTGTGAATTAATGCACCAACAATTTGTACGTTTTTGAAACTTTCTGACAGACTTAGTGGCATATGCATCACCCTTGGGCCACTCCAACACCCAGTACAATCCACTGTAAAATGTCATGAAAGATGTAAAAGGACCGGTAATTATAACAGAAAGCTTGGCATTTTCCATGACTTTAGACACTTTGCCCGACATTTGACAGCAAACATGAGAGTCTGGGACATGCGGGCAGTCCCAGACCCTGTAAAAAGTTAAATGTCATGCAAAGTGTCAAAAGTCATGTAAAACGGCAAACCCACGGTTGCCATTTTACCGGGCATTTTATGACTTCAGACACTTTGCATGACATTTGACATTTGACAGGGCATGACATTTGACATTTAACACCATCACATCCCAAATGAAATGCCACCCTCAAACCCATTCTGTGCGCAGGGCACGATGCGCGGCGAGATGGCGCTGGCGCTGGGCAGCTCGTCGGTGGACCTGACGCGGCTGTACGACACGCGCAGCTACGACACTTTCTGCCGCATCAAGCGCAGCTACAACAGGTGCAGGAGGACGCACTGCAACGCGCAGGTGTGCGCTTGGGGGCTCTCCCACTATAGGACTCTGTGAAATGTAAAATGTCCTATAAAATTCCAGACAAAAGCAAAAAAATGCCAGTAAAGATGATGAAAAATTGAAATTTGAATGACTTTTGACACTTGCCTGCATGACATTTGCCATTTTGCAGGGTCTGTGGTTGGAGACTACAGAACAGACGGTCAAGTCACAACAAGCAACATATAAGTAAATGAAGGAAACTCCTTGTCACATACACCTAATTTACTCATCTGTAAAACTTTTATTGTCACTCGATTACATGAACAATTGTCACGCGGTGCAAAATGTGCAGTCGATAAACCCAATCCATCAACACCACCAACAAACTCTGCCCCACAGATAGACTGGTCGCTCTCAGTGCACCTGTGCTCGCTGTACCCCAAGCAGTGGGCGCAGTCGGCCCCCTGCCTGGCACAGTGCCAACACACAGTGGACACGGTGTGCCATTCTGTGTGCTGGCACAGGGCACTCAATGTGCTCCCAGTGGCTGCCAGTGGAGTCAGGATTGTGCACCAGAATTTGGTGGCGGTTTGTTGCAGCTTTTCTTTGGGCGGGGGGGGGGGGGGGGGTGTTGTGATTATTTGGCATTGAAAAAATATCTGGAAATTTTATATCTTAAAAATATCAGAAAATAAAAAACAGTTGTTCACATTTTTATTATCATGATTTTTCAGAGAGATTTAACTAATTTATATTTTCTTCATGAGAGATTTCCTGAGGTTATTTTCAATCAAGTTTTCTCAAAATCACCCGTTTTTCAATACTAATTGTGTTTTGTGATGGGTGAAATCATTTCTCTTTTTATCGAAATAATATACACGCCTTTTTGAAAATTTAGGAAGACACTAAAACGACCCGCGCCCGAGATTGTCTCTACGAAGAGTGCCACCTGGACTGCAGTCGGTTGGTACAATTTTATGCAACATTTAGTGAACATGTACCGTATTTACTCGAATATTACGCCCTTGAATAATTCCCCGAAACGCGAGACGAGTGAGGAAAAATGAATAGTTGAAAAGTCCCCCCCCCCATCAAAAGTCCGACGGAAACATAATTCCCCATGGGAACTACCGTATTACCTCGAATTATCCCCCCTTGAATTAACCGCCCCCCCCTCGAGTTAACCCCCCCTCAAAATGGGCTGGGGAAATAATAAACCCCCCCTCGAAATACCCCGCCTTTCGGAATGATGTACGTCATGTACATAATAAATACGTCATGTACGCAATGTACATGATGTATATTACTGTTAATTTGCATTGCAGCTACACATAGAGTAGTTTGTGTAGCTATCTACGTTTTTATGTCCAAATATATCCTGTTTGGACACATTTATTACCTATTTTGGGTACGCAAATGCCTACTATTTACTACGATCTTTACGAAAATTTCTGACGAAATAATAAACCCCCCCCCCTCGAATAAACCCCCCCCCCTCGAATTAACCCCCCCTCAAATTTTGATGGCTAAATAATAAACCCCCATGGGGGTATTTCGAGGTAATACGGTATACGAGATAAGGTAAATAAGGAAAGCAGCCCAAACACTTGGCGACCGCGCAGTCAAATCCTTCTGCGGCAGTGCGGCCCCGAGCGGGGAGCGGCGGCGCACAGCTACGTGGCCTCGCTGATCTCGAACAGGACGCAGCTGGAGCGCAGCATGGACACCACGGCTTTCCCTGCCCAGTGCGAGCCGCTCTTGGTAAGGCCGCACAGGCACACCGCCCTGGTCTGTTATATTTATATTTAGTTTGGGGAACTTTGAATGTTTTGAGTGTTGGCCGACTGCTAGCTGAACTTAAGTGTCAGGTGCAGTCCCGCACCTTGCACTTGTGCATGACATGTCACTTTACAGGCTGCGGGACTGGCACCGGGGGGTATAGAAAGCAAGCTATGTACGATATTAGAAACGATTTCTCTATTTGGCGTCGACTTGCCATACTTACTACGAAAAATATACCCGACCACGAAAATCCCGGGGAAAAATCACACCTCATGTCCAACTGCAAGGCGCCAGACGTTAAACGGCAGCAAAGTGACAATGACAAACTTTCCGTGCAGCGAGAGCGGCTGGCGGCGCAGCGCACAACTTTGTCCAGCGGCACGCCAACTTCTACGCAGAAAACAGGCGACAATTTGCAAACATTCGACGCTCAGAATGTGCCTGAACAGTCAAATTGTGGTTCTGAAAGCAATTTTTCAATTATTTTCTTGTTTTTGCCTCTTTTGATAATAGATGTGAGATGACAAAGTGCCGTATTTGCTCGAATAATTGTCCTGCGGTATTATTTTTTCGTTGAACTTTTTTGAGGGAAAAGTATTCAAGGGGGGTAATTGAGGGATCTAGTTCCGAATGTCGGTATCTCCATCATTTTAGGTTTTTCCAAAATTGCATTTGAAAATTCAAAGTTGGCCCGAGCGGGCAACTTTAAAGTGACAAGTCTTGCCCAAGACTTTTTGAAAAGCTTATGAAATTGTCTACATTTTCCATATTATCGACCCTGCGGCCGACGTATATAGCTGGAGTTATGATGATTCGATAGATAGCAGGTCAGCAGATTCAGTGGAGATACCCTGTTACGAGTGATTTTTTTTAACTCGAAACAGGGTATCTCCACTGAGTACATCGGATTGCTGGTCGGTGGTGGTGCACCCTCTTGGAGTCAATGGTGCCACTCCTTCAGAATGGCCCCACTTGAGAGTAAATTTTGAGTGGAGATACCCTGTTTCGGAAAAAGATTTTTTTGGAGATACCCTGTTTCGGATGATTTTTTTCAAAAACTGAATGGGAATTCTATACCGTAATTCGGATGATTTTTTCTGTTTTGTAAGGGAATTTGGACTGATTGCTTCAAATCTATACCGTAATTCGGATGATTTTTTCCGTTGGTGGAGATACCCTGTTTCGAGTGATTTTTTTCGAATTTGAGGGTGGAGATACCCTGTTTCGGATGGTTTTTTTTTTTCTCTAAAAATCGGCATATATCTCGGGAACGGTATAAGATATTGAGAAAATTCGTTTGCTATCATGAAGAAATAAGTGCACGTATCACAGATCCGCACTTCACTCATTTTTTTCCACTTTCGTCTTTACCGACATTCGGAACTAGATGCCTCAATTGTTCATAGGTGGGAATTTGTTTTTAATCAATATTTCCAAGCATGTTCCTATCAACTTATTTCATGAAATATGCTATATTTAGAAAATACGCAATATTAACAACACGATAACCCTTATTTGTCCAAATTGGACACAAACTTATTTATCACTTTTACCTAATAGGGTGACTATTGGAGGTATAGCGGGAAGATATTTTCCCTCAGTCTTAAGCAAGAACAGGAGAAATTATTCAAGCAAATATGGTATTCTAGGTCATCACTGTGCATTATTGACGTGAGCCCTTGAGAAGGTACTTTGGTAAAAAATGGAATAGTGTGTGTTCATTTCATTTCTGTTCATGTTGTGAATGTATTGATTGTACAAGTATTTTAATGTCTACAGTTGAACGCGGAGAACATAACCACACTAAAATTCCACAATTAAAACAGACCTAATTGAAATAACAATTTTTCAATGTTGAAAATATGTATGACGCCTTGTGTATTGACAATAATTGCTCATTAAAACAAACTATGGCCGAACATAACAAATCATAATGTTTAGTAGGTTCATTTTACCTATATAAAATAAGACGCCATTGGCCATGAAATAGCCAATTTTAAGCTGATGGAACAAGTGGCACGAAACCAAAATACATCATTCTTAAATGAAAATTAACCGCGAAACTAAAAATGAGGTCACACATGGACAAGAATTAGGTAATTGAATATAAATACAGAAAATAAACCAACGATTCCGATCAAAATCATCAGCTCAATGTATTATTTTTGTGCACCTTCCGTCACGCCCAAATGGCAACTTCGCAACGTGTCAGGGGCCACTCACAGACCCTGTAAAATGGCATGTAAAGTGTCAAAGGTCAAATGCTTTAGAAAATACCAGATTTTTTTTTAGTTTACGGGTCATTTGACATTTCCCATGACTTTGACATTTTACATTTTACAGGGCCTGAGAGTGGCACCCTGATAGAAATTTCTGTTACGAGTTTCGGACGTTGTCAGTGAGTCCTAGCAATTCATAACACGCGAAACATACACTACCGTGCAGAATAGTTGAGACTTTTCACACATAGAGAAACAGTAGGCTGGGGGTCCACAGCACTTTTTTGCTTCCCAATTTCTTGTCCCTTGCCCAATTTTGATGCCGTTTGAGTATGTTGGGGTTTGATGCTGGTGCTACAAAGAAAAATTTTTGTTTGCTCAAATAAACCCCCAGGCCCGAGATAAGGGGGGGTCTATAAAAAGATGGTCAATAAATATACAAAACATGGGTAATCTGGATGAGTGTCTTTGAAGCTTAATAACTCAACCATTTCTGGGCTGATTTGAATCATTCAACCTTTCAAATGATCGGGACAACCTGCAGATTCTATTTTTGTGGTCAGTTTAGTGATGTCTAAATTCCGTATGTCAATTTGACCCAGTTTTTGAACATGAAAAAATAATTTTTTTGAACATGCTATCATATACTTTAGACAACGAGGATTCATTTAAAACAGAATTGAGTTCAATATCTCTTTCCAATCAAAAGTTATGGCACTTCAAATTTTTCAACGGTGTCTAAATATTTTATGCTTATTTTACTGGGGTTTGCAGCATGAAAATTTTGTTATTGAACAGTCTATAACATACTTTAGACAGAGAGAATTAATATGACAAAAACGTTTTTTCAATATCTATTTCCAATCAAAAGTTATAGCACTTACAAACTTCCATCTTCATTCCATCCAAAATAATTGCACATTACTCATTCACAGTTGGGCCAACTTTTCTCCCTAATAGAGCAAAGCCAAAACCTCAAATTTACACACCAAATAGCCCCACCCAGTAGTATGCCTGCCCCCATTTCAGAGTTGCTGGCAATGGATGCAAAACTGCAGCCAAAATTAATAAATGCCACATTTCAACATATGCATCACCATATGCTGTTCATGCTTAGAATGTTTCTTGCTGCACACAGAGCTCAGCGATGCAGGCAAGCAGTTGCCGTGGTGAAAATTTTGTTAAAAAATGAACATAGGAGGTTGATATAGACTTTAAAGTGAGATACCGGGTGGCTACTGCCCAAAACAAGAAAAGTCTCAACTATTCTGAAACATGAACAAACTGAGTTAATATGTTTGTACACTAGGAATATACGCAGATTTGAACTTGAGGGGTGGTCATCCTGGGCATGTGTAGTCAAACCCCCAGGGTACCCATGTATAGTATCCAAATGTTTTGCATATCAACCATTTTGAAATTCTGGCAACATCAATCACGCAGCGCAAAAAGTCTCAACTATTATGCACGGTAGTGTACTTTATTTGCTCGAATAACTCCCCTGGTGAATTTTTTTCATGCGGAACTATTCAAAACGGGAGGTGGGACAATTCGAGCAAATACGGTAAATTTGATAACACAATTTTGTCTATCGAAGATAGGCTGTCAATTACAAAAATGTGGAAAAACATGGTCCAAAATAAAGACGCCCCTAAGAACCTGTCATGATGTCAATGTTGCATTGAATGGGATATAAAAGCTCATCTCAATTTGACGAATGCACAAAAACTGTTGATTTTAAGAGACCATTTACAAACTAAATATATAACTACCTAATGGTAGTACTTTACAACTATTTTTGTGCATGCAGAAACCACTGCAAATGTGCAATGGATTATGCAAAAACATTTCCACCCAACCACACGGCGGGTCAGCTGCCACTTCCGCAAGTAGACAATTGATAAAGTGTCAAGTGGTAAGTAAAGTACGACACAGTCTACTTGACACACGACTTAGACATTTACACCAAAATACAACTAACTTGCGATTTTTTGAATTTTTTGTCAATGTCTACTTGCAGAATTAGAGCCACGCGTAAACACATCTACCGTATTACCTCGAAATACCGCCAGGGGTTTATTTTTTCGCCAGCAAAATTTGAGGGGGGGGGGTTATTCGAGGGGGGGGTCTATTATTTCGCCAGAAATTTTCAGAAATTCCACATAATCAGACGTAGAAAAATCAAGCAATTACATAGATGTATATGTGTTTTTAGGCATATATATATAACTGTATATACACATAAACCCTTCCCTAACATCACGCAATCATCAGTTTTAACGCGTGTTCTGACTTGTACAGATCACAAACTGCGGTATTTGTCATGTACGTTCACGATACACTCAATTTTAGGGGGGAAGGGATATTTCGAGGGGGGTTTATTATTTCCTCAGCCGAAATTTAGGGGGGTATTTCGAGGGGGGGGGGGTTAATTCAAGGGGGGATAATTCGAGGAAATACGGTAAATACAACAAACTTTTTACCGGCACACACTGGCATACAAAAGAACCCACCAAGCGCCACGTTCAAGCTGTGTGGCAAAAAAAATATACAAAACAGATAATGTAAATATACTAAATATACACATATTTACTAATTTTACACACACTAGTTATTAAAACGATGGAAATTGTGTAATCAATTTCAAGAACAATCTGGGAGGTTTACAGAGGGTACACTTCAGATTTCAAATGCACTAGAAAATGTTTAAATAGCACACAGTAGCCTAGCAAATCCAAAACCAATAGAAACCGGAAAAGATACTAAGTGATAGATCGAAGTAGGGTGAAAACCGGGACGTTTCAACGCAATCTATGTATACAATAATTTTTTTATACAATAGTAAACAGTACAATTATTTCGTCGAAATAATTACAGACCTACGCTTCACAACATACAAGAATTTTCCAAATATGATGATTTCAAAAGGCCTAAAAGAGTGCTGAAAATGTTTTCTCTTTTCAAAAGCGCTACTTTACTCATCAACGAATATATTTTGTTTTCAATCACGTAAAAATTTACTAATTTAACAAGTAAAACGATACTCGTTTTCACACAAAAGCAGCAAAAATGGTTACAAAAATACGAATGCACAAAAAATGTTTTTGTCATTTTCAAATCGATGGAGGGAAAAGATGCATGCAATGTCTAATCATTTCAGAGTGAAACGCATGCCACACCAACTGGTCTATACTTGCGAAATGGCATCAAAAATAATCAATTAAAATGAGGAAAAATACTCTTACACAAGGTAATCCTGAGATTTGTAAGAACGACCTTCTAAAAAGGGTTCAAAGTCAGCGTTATCGAGGGGCAGTCCCGCACCCTGTCAAGTGTAAAGTAGAGTGTCAAATGTCAATTCAAATGAAAAAACAAACAACAAAGATGCTGTACATGAACTTTTGACATTTTGCATAACATTTGACACTGGATTTCACATTTTACAGAGAGTACAAATAACATTCCAGTACACAGCAGATTTCCGATTACAAAGAAAGAAACAGTGCCATACATAGGAAACTGCATAATCATCGAAATACTCCCAAAAGATGACAGGAAAAATCCCACGTCCATCTAACATAGAAAACCCAAGCAACATGGAGCTGTCTGCAAGTGGCCAAGTAACAAGAAAAGTGGTAAGTGTGAGCGATAAGTGACTCAAGTGATAAATATATTGTTATACAGTGAATATTGACATTTTATAATGGGAAAAATAAATGACCGGTCAATTAGCAAATGAAAATGATTCTCACTTGAGTAACGACTTCTAACCAGTTTTTATTTCAACTTTTATTGTCACTTGAACATTTGCCGAATTACCCCCTCCCACCTCCCAAAAGAAATATCCAAATCCAAGCAACCACCACTCAAAATTCTTACAAATTTGAACAACTATTCATACACAACTGCTAACATTCCATAGCCTTAAACAGCAGATCAAAGGGTCCCGCCAGACCAGCCGCGTCAACATCTGAATCGTGACATTTACCGCCGCTCACAAATTGCCGCTCAGTGGCGCTCATTTTGGGTGACGAGTGGTCGCTGAGCGGCACGCGGCGCTGCAGTTGCTGCTGCTGCTGTGTCTGCTGGAAACAGTCCAGACTGGTGGAACGCACCGGCACTGACAACCTGAAAGAGAAAGAAGGTAAATATTTCCAATGTTTGGTGGAGCTGGGATCCCCAATGGGATTGGGCGCTATTTCCGGATTTTATGTACTTTTTTATTTACTTTCAGTCTTTTCATATAACCTTTCATACAACGCTATTTGAACCGATTTTAGTGAGTTTTCTTCCTTTCCTGCCTCTCACACCTTGAAAGAGCCTACGAATATCAAGCTTAAAATAGGCAATAAAGAACTAGTGATTTTGCAGCTGACAATGGGCAAAAAGTATGAAAAAATATCTCGCAGATTTGAAGGGCTGTTGCAGCAATTTTTTACTATATTTCACAAAAACCAAAACCATCACCCAAAAAGCCGACCTATCCCTTTCGGGCACATCGAGCAAGGCCTGATCAGCACGGCTGGGACACTGGACATCCAAATTAACATCGGCAACATGCGCGGTGAGCGACCGCTTGCCCCTGGAGCACCTGCAACACTTCGAGGATGTTGCCCCAGTTGGGCAGCATGTCGCGGCTGAGTGCTGCGCGGCCGTGTGCAGGATGCTGTTCAGACGTTGCCGCTTGCGGGTGCTCGACCACCGATCTGCGCGGGCCAGGGCAGGGTGTATTAGCACATCCGCATGTATTTGCATATTTGCACGGCTGGAAGTTTTTTTGCACATCCGATAAATCACCAATGCTCGCGATCCAAAATTGCACTGGACGAACACGCACAATTTTTCAAACATCTGTAACGTGATAAAACCCCCAGGTGCCACTCCCAGATGCCGTAAAATGCCCAGTATAATGTCAGTGTCAAACGTCATGCAAAATGCCCTGCCTGTAAAATCGCAAACATTCATTAACCACTTTCCGCGGCATTTTACACGACTTTCGACACTACGCAATTTACATTTCAACAGCTTTACAGACATTTTACAGCGCACGCCCCTGCCCTGGTTCAAACAAACCGGCGCCATTGTGATGCAGCGCGTCCACATTTTCATCGGTGCTCAGTCGCCGCAGCTCGTCGACGCACAGCTGCAGTTCGGCACGCCCCACCTGCGAGCAGCACCGACAATTGAACGTTGTCATAGTCAAGGTTAGGGTTGGAAAAAAACGTTTTTTTTAACTCGATGTTTTTTTAAAAAGAAGCGTTTTTTAAATAAAAAACGTTTTTTTTTAAATAAAAAACGTTTTTTTTAAATAAAAAACGTTTTTTTTAAATAAAAAACGTTTTTTTTAAAAGCTCCCAGATATGACGTTGTGTCAACACATAAAGGTATAGCAGACAGTGGCAATACTCTGTGATGTTATATATGACCATATAATGGCTGTTGAGCCATGGGATAGCATTAAAAGTGGTGATTTGTGTCAAAAATATCCATTTTTTGTCGATACGTTTGTATATCGCCTTAAAGTCGAATGTTCATGACTTCAGGTAAAGTTTGGCACGGAAAAGTGATGAAACAAGGTTATAAAAGGAGGTTGTTACTTTGGGAGTGAAGTTACACACTGTGGAGGTACATGGAAGCACATTACCTCAATATTATATACTACACCGACATATGACGGCTTATTAACCCATGGTAGCATATATAAATGAATACTTTGATACTAAAAATGCCACAAAACCAATGAAAACAACCACCGATGTCAATTTGTGTGTGAAATGGCGCGCTTGCGCGCAACAATTTTGCAAAATACCTAATGCTTAGTACTAAAAATTTCGGTTGATGTTTTTTAAAAAAAAAAACATTTCGGACGTCGTTTTTTTTTTAAAAAAACGTTTTTTTTTATTAAATACGTTTGAAAAAAAAATCGGCCAACCCTAGTCAAGGTCATAAGTAGCGTTGGGAAGAGGTTTGGCAAATTTTTTTTAGCTTTTTAAACAACAAACGGTTGTCGGAAACGTCTTGTTTTTAAGACCCAGAATTTAATACCGTATCAATGATGTTATTACGATGTGCTTCTCATGCTACTCAATTGTAAATCATTTTCATTGTATTATGTAAACCCCCACTTAAGTAAGCTTATTAAAACCTCAATAGTTGACACATCTGTGTGTTTAATATTTCTGTGTGTTTAATATTTTTTTTCTGGGGAATTGACACCAGCTGACCCCCGTAACCAAGGAAACATTGAAAAACATTCACATTTATACGTATTATATAAACAACTCCACTAGTGACACATTTACCAACCATAAACGGCGTAAACATGTTCATCAACATCACGTGTTTTTGATTGATTTGGAACCGTGCCAAACAGCGCATAAAAGATAATTGCAGCCCGACAAAAAAAAATTCCCGTGTCACTGACAGACATAACTAATAACGGAATGGTATCACATTTTTATTGTTGCTATTTTTAATTCCATTTTTGTTATAACGACACCCGGGATCGTTTACGCGAATTTAGAAAGCCCTGGTGACAGGTAAATAAAATGACAGGTTTTAGTAAATTGTCAAGTGAATATAAATAAAGGTGGCATCCAAAAAAATGTTGCAATTGACAAAAAGTATACAGGTTTAATTCGAAGGCAAAACGGAAAAGTTCAGTCCCCACAAACAAAAAGTTCAATACGTATTTTTGTTACACCGCATGAGCATATTACACCCCAATCCACCATAAACTGCAGGGTATTTTCAATAAAAATTGAGCACACATTTAGTTGTTCTAAACGACACTAGTGCGAGAGCAATTCGCACTACAAGTGTTATCAAGATGTGTCCTAAAAGTCATAAAAGTGTATGACTTTGACGTGTGCCGCCGGCTAGAGTGGCACCACACATTCTATGCCTTTACTTTGACACGCATTATGTAAGTGTACTATGGCAGTACTGTAAGCCACTGCCATAGTACAG